>CM069456.1:14463812-14733568 GCA_035610835.1 Ophiura sarsii | reverse complement strand
GACTTATACGATAGTCGACCGTCAAGAATCAAAAATATATACTATTTTGGAGATCGAATAATGTATGATGAATATACATAAGGTCGCACTGCAGAACTAGTCCGTATGGCTCATACGTATAAGTGACTTGTACGTAAGGACTTATACGATAGTCGACCGTCAAGAATCAAAAATATATACTATTTTGGAGATCGAATAATGTATGATGAATATACATAAGGTCGCACTGCAGAACTAGTCCGTATGGCTCATACGTATAAGTGACTTGTACGTAAGACTTATACGATAGTCGACCGTCAAGAATCAAAAATATATAATATTTTGGAGAGCGAATAATGTATGATGGTTAACCACAAGGTCGCACTGCATAACTAGTCCGTATGGCTCATACGTAAAAGTGGCTTGTATGTAATACTCATACGATAGTCACGTGATATTTTGCATCACCATTCTTTACGTTCAAGCACCCATACACATTCAACTGGGTCTAATTCTAATATTTCTATATTATTATGGACGTATATTTATTGTGCTAACTTTTCATTGGTGCTTGTACGTGTAGTAATGCAGAATGTTATTTTCGTCGAGACTATCGTATAAAACTTGCGTACACGTCGCTTATACGAGTGTCGGTTTAAAGGTAATGAAGGCTATCTTGGTATGGATTGCATGACTGATCAATATATGATCAAATATGAACATTCTGTCTTTGGCACAATCCACTTTTGGATTGTTAGATACCTTTGGTTATGTAACGTCATTAACATAAACACAATAGGTTTCAACCACTGACTGAAATCTGTCAATATTTGGTTGGACATGTAATAGGTTGAGATGTGGGTCGACTGATACATTTGCCTATAACACTTGGACATAGTAAGAACACACAATAATCTCTGTTTGGCAACAATAAACCATGGACAGCAACAAAGGATAAAGAACAATAGAGGGATTATAATTGAGTAAATTGTTGAAGGATGTAAAGTAATAATAGAGGGAATTTCAAATCGGAGCCGATCATGAGATTTTCTCAAACCGTTGAAATTATGGTACGATTACCTTAACAATGCACATCTACAGGGTGAGTCAAATTAGTCAGGTCCCGATTTCACCGATTTTTTAAAGCAGTTAAAATTCAAAAATGAATATTTTTAATGACTTGCCTAGCAAGGTGGCATTACTAGCTATAATCTAAATTTTATTTCATTCAAATTGGTTATTTGAAACGGGAGATATGATAATTTTTCTAAATTCTGTGAAATAAAATCTGTTCCAATTTATATGGATGTTAACGTTTAACGCGCGCTTTTTGAATAATTCAATCAAAGGCGTGTTGGTATTCACAACAATTACAATAGTAAGAAGAGATTCTATTGTTTTTGCGGTTATGTTTTCAATAGTTTTCGTGCAATCAGAGATAGCCTATAACAAACATTATTGAGTTTTAACAAAATGTTGACCAAAGTATTTTGAAAATTGTTATTTTAATCGAACTGATATGAGAGAATTTATCAGTTTAATTTATCAGAGATTCAACAAAAAACCATGATATTTTGGTATAAATTGCAACAGTTATACATGTACGAGGGGCATTCAATAAATACCCGCAACCATTGTTGTTCTCCACACCTGAGTGATTCTGTGAAATCTAAGTGGGTACATTATAAAGTATGAACCTTAATCTATCATTAACACAATCTGGATTTACTGAATATTCATAATTACGTAATAGCATTAGCATAAAATAACCCATATTTGGACACTGAAAAACATGCCACTTTGGCAGGAATTTTGAATTTGCTTGATAGCACGTGTATTGAAATGAGCAGAACTTTGTTCGGATTAGTGTGCAAGTCTAACATTTTGCATCAGGAAACCAGAGACCATGTTCAACAAGGTCCTAAATGGAGAGGTTCTGTCAAGGACAACTTTTGGAAATACACTGCATCTTATCTTGGTCAACATTAGGCTTTGACAGTGAGCCCCAAAATGCCGAAAATCCAAAGAAATGAAAATGGTAGTTATAGCAAACAATTGGGATTCCTGAAATACCACAGCAAATGCAGGATTCGTTATTGTATAGATGACAGGGTATCAATAAATACATCGAGAATTGTTGAACTTGGAATAAAAAATCTGCGCATGCGTAGAACGCACGGTGGTCAGAAAGCGCTCATAATGAGTAGAAATGTTAAACAATCACTGCAACCAACGTAAAAGTTACAGATAAGGAATTGAATTTAAGAAAACAAGAACTGTGGTGAACTTCAATACATATACAAAGTTCAAAAATGTAAACATCTATTTGAAAATACAATTCAATTTAATGTTATGGTCAGTATAGTGAATTTACTCAAATTGGGTAAAAAGAGCTTCATTGTATAAACATTTTCTCTGCAGAAAACGGTTTCAGATATTGTCTTTGTAATCTCCCATTTAAATATATGACATGTAACAATGAGGAACAAGAGGTTTAAGACAAATCTTGCGGTTGGATACCTTGACCTTGACTGTTTATTCATTAAAGAATTTCTTTTAAGCTATGACAAAAAGATGACGTTTTAATGTTACATAATAAGTGTTTTTTCTCCATAATTTGCATCTGAAAATAAGTAATGTTGAACACATAGTACTGGTCTATCACTGTTTCAAACGGCAACTTATTCCATGCATCGGTTCTTGAGATATTTTGAAAAAAGTAAATGTGCATCAAATTGCTTGCAAATATTCTCCGCCCTGATCAGCTATTTTTCATGCAGTGTCCAGAGAGTATTGATTTTACGCATGTGCCATTACGTAATCCCACAAACGATATTGTTCATTCATGCATGCGAGGAAAGATAAAGACCCATATTTCAAATTACCCTAATTCTAGTTGGCATACGTCGCGCATGAGTGGAGAAAAACAATGGTTGCAGGTATTTATTGAACGCCCCTCGTACAGTGTGTTGTGTTGTATGAATAGCTAATATTACAGTAGTATTCCATCCACCACCCAACTTGGAACACTTTGGATTACATGTCTTTTCGTTAATACACTGAGCCAAAAAAGAAACTTATAAAATAAAAAAAAACTTATACAATTTTAACAGATCACCAAATAAAATTCTGTGCATGAAAATGTACCAAATTTGGATACAATATTGCGGCAAATAGCAGTATTATTTGGTGATCTTTTAAAATTGTATAAGTTTTTTTTTTTTTAAAGTTTCTTTTTTGGCTCAGTGTATGTTGTTAATCTTGCGTGGAATATGATACGAAGTATGTCTACTATCATAACAAATGAAAACAATTACCAATTTTGTACAAGAAGTATTTTTCTTGATTTTTTTGAAAACGGTACCTGACTATTTTGACTCACCCTGTAGTAGCTCTAAAAATAGCAGTAATAAGAGAGGTTGTGTGAGCCATATTTAATTGATACATTCATGAATATCTAAATGAACAAATTAATTAAAGCATTTGTTAATGTTTCTGATTAGATTTTGAAGGCACAGTAAGTTTTGTATCTGGCAAATGTCATGTTTTTAGCTTTTTGGGGTCAACTTCAAAATAATTTGGCTTCAATTATTTCATCTTATCATCAGTGATAAGTTAAAGAATAGAAAAGATACTTGGCCGAGTACACCAATGGCAAGTAACTGGGGAATAGCGCTACCTCGCAATAAGTGAGAGGTAAGTCAAAATTTTGAGAGCGCCAAACCGGAGTGAGCTACTAGGCTAGTAAACACCGATTAATGCACGCTAAATCTGATACCTGCCCAGACCCAAGAGTAAGTTGGAGCAAAACGCTCTGCTGCTGCAACTATCGATGCTAAATAGTTTGCAAGGTGTACGCTGATATAGTTATGTTGATGAAATATGTGACTTTAATCAAAACATTTGCTCGGATTAACTGAACATTCAAGTCAAATCAATTATTTATCAAGCAAGATAGAAATTGAATAAAACTATCAAGAGATAAATGATAGATAAATAAATATAAATATAAATAAAATATAAACGCATGGACTTTTATAATTTATAAACAATTGACCAAATAATGATGTTACATTAATCCACCATAAAGTTTCGACATTTTCGAACACAATAAAATGGCGTCATTTTCACGACAGAATTGCTCGACTGGACGTGGCGTGACGTGGTGCATGTTGCATTTAAATCAACTTTTGACGTAGCAGTCAGGAGGGAGGTCACGCTGCATGTCATATTTTGTTATACGCAAGAAAACAATGGAGTATTAGTGACTGCAATATTTGCTAGATATAGCTTCGCAAAATGGTCTATTTGGGCATCTCAAAAACTGAGAAACGTGCTAAAAATCAGGTAGAATTTTAGAGGAGGGTCAATAACATCTGCAGATCGGTAAAATGTATAGTATTAAACACGTTTTGTGACCAAATTTATGTCGTAAAATGTTGGAAAATTCACGTTTTGAAAATCTGTGGTCTTCGAAATTACAGGAATCCTAACTTATTCTAAACCTCACCAAATCATGAAATGAACCCTCGTCTACAAAAAATTCCGTGTACGTATTGCTCTATCTGCTTGGAGATAGCGAAGACCACGGAAACTTCATAGCTTCATACCACGGAATGAAATCCGCCATTAGGCGCCATAGACATTACATGGCGAACATCGTACAGATTTGCACTGCAGTCCTCTGTGTAAGGAGTTTTGACAATAGCAAGGTCGTTCGACTATTGTGTTTGTGCATGTTTGTGACTACTGACCCCGTTTAACAATCTTCATAGCTTTCATATAGGGCTTGGGTGACCTAACTATTGACTGGTAGCGACTGACGAAACATTTTTATAATTCTACGGAACACCTTTCGTGTCATTATGATTTTTACGTTTGACGCTTGCGACATTTTTTTGTGAAGTGGGACGATGTTAATTTTTGTGGATATTTACCTCGCTAGTCACTATTCCGTTCTTATTCTCCAGTTTTGCTCTCAAAATTACATCGATAGTAATTTACGCTGTAATTAGGACATAGGTACTAGAGAGGTAGCTTGCGTCGCTCGTACGTTACGCCAGTTTGGTGCACTCAGCTGATTAAATGATTTCTTTCAACGAAATTTGACAGTGTTACTGTAACAATGGAATTGTATTTAATTGAACAATAAATACCTGTCGTGGTTTGGCTTGCTTCTTGAAGGGCTCGCCGTTCCTGTGCTCTACCAGAAGGTCCCGGCTCAAATATGACCAGATCTGTCACAATTAAACCCTTTTTGACAAATTCCTCTTTGATCGCTAGTGCCGAAAGAATTTGCAGATTATCGGAAGAATAAAATATCGCTGCTCTACCGTATCTAAAATGCCGCATTATTTGACCGAAAAATGGCGCCGTCCGATAGCTCGGTGCTGCCGTTCGGGCAAAGGTTGGATACAGTGTTTTATCCGATAGTTTTGTACTTGTGCAAATAAAAGATACCATAGGTACATTCCATTTCGTAACCATGTACCCACCAGGCTCGCAAATGACACTACATCCGGGACCAATAAAGGCATCTATAGGTGGATATCCACTTCCGAAATACATCTCGGGTATACGGGGCAGACCAATAGCCGCTGCACAGTTGGTATCAGCATAGGTGAAATCTAGGCGGTGACCTTGGGAATGAAATGTCCTGAACTTGTCTGGCATCGAATTAATTTCCTTAACGGCTAGCGAAACTGCTCCTCCACAGCCGTGACGTCCACATGACATCCACCCACTCCATGAAAACAGAGTACCTAGCATGAAAACTTTACTGTCGCTCAAACAAATTCCGATTACGAAATGTATTAGGACGATGAAATTGCGTACCTTTCCCATTTGATCTCAAAAAACCTAGACCGAGATCAATCGGAAGATGTTACCTATATTTTAGTTGGTAGTCTCGATACATTCTTATGGAGGTCTGATTAGTAATATAATTGATTTGCTCACTCGTTTATGGTGGACAATTGGCGTTTAGTGACGTAAATACAATTCACACCATTGACAAATTGGATATTTAATGTCTGTTATTTTTGCCTTTCCAGGCGCGTGAAACCATTCAATGAAGTCCTTTTCTGCGACCATCAACACTATGACTATATTTACTGTAAAAACATTCCGAGTATGGTCATACATTTCAGGACAATTGATCACCATCATGTCCAAAATAGATATTCCATTCCGTTTTTCTATATGAGTTAGCTAAATCATTTCTCGTCATAATAGTTGGTGCATTATTTTTTTTTTAAAGGAGCCGGTTCTTGTTTTTGGTTAAAATCACACATTAACAACTGGTTTTGACGTTTTCAAATGTGTAATAGAAATTTATTTTCTGCATACTCTATCTTATTTCAAGTAAATGTTTTAAGGGATCGTAGGATAGTTCTAAGCTACTTTTTGATGGCCGTTCTAAAAGACCTATGAATTCTTCAAAAAATGAAACTAGACATTACGACAATCATTTTGTCCTAAACAGAATTTTGATATGTTAGTTTTCTTGGAATACTGAAAAGAATAAAACTTTAGATTTTGTTAAGACATGTATTGTTACCCTTAAGCATGCAATTTAAAACGTTTTCTTTCCTGCTTGAGAGAAAATATATTCAATGAAATTTATCCTCAGCAATATTTTAAATAAAAATGAAAAGAAACCAAACTGACAATTGATTTTTATACATGAACAGTTGAACCAATTTAGGCACTCACATTATAGTCATACTAGAAGCAATTGTATTGTTGTTTGTGATTCCCGCATTTATCACAATATCATGCAACACATCATGAATGGTAGTTAATGTAAACCATTAACCAATAAACCATGGGCTATCTGGAATACAGACAAACAAAACTTGGCAAACATGGTAGGATACGCGACTATTAATTAGTCTGTATAACTTCCGTCTGACAATTGTGGTTTAAGGACACGAAATTGTTTTCACAGAGTTTGAATTGTGTAAAACCATTCGCGAAGCGTAATAATATTTAATTGACGGTGGCTATTTTACAAGCACAATTTCCCCCGTCGATGCAGAACTGAACTTAGGAGTCAAAGGCAAAGAAGACACCCTTCCCATATTATTATGTGTGTCGTACAAAATGATAATAATTAATGACTCATCCAACCATCTTGGAATGCTGAAGGAACACAGCGCTAAACTAACGATACCGATCAAATGGACAATAATGTCTAAGAATTAGTTAATGGAATAAATAGTTTTTAGTTAATGGAATAAATATTTTTATGTATGTGCTGAAGGCAATGTGTTGTTGTGTAACCTTCCCGGTAACCTTAACAATTGATACCAGACACGTGTCTATAATGATGCTAATAATACCACAAGGCCATGGAGGAAAGTTAATATTAAGGTTGCGAACAAGAGTATTAGCGTAATACTCCGGGCTATACCATCATCGGTATGTTATTGTATGTAAATTAAATTGGATAACGTTTTCAAAGCCTACTCGTAACTTCTAGACAGTTATAATG
Organism: Ophiura sarsii; assembly: GCA_035610835.1. Lineage (NCBI taxonomy): Eukaryota > Metazoa > Echinodermata > Ophiuroidea > Amphilepidida > Ophiuridae > Ophiura > Ophiura sarsii. The sequence goes on along the minus strand of CM069456.1, from coordinate 14,726,094 downwards.
CAAACGTTAACATTTTATGATTTAAATGTATTGACAGCTGATGGATATCATTTTACTAGGTTTTAGATATTGGCATGCATTTCAGATTTCAGATTAATCAAGATTAATCGACCTAAAATGAAAAAAAAACTTGAATGAAATGTACGTAGGGCCTGCTTTTAATGTAAGAAAACGTACATAAAGAGGGCTATTTCATATTCATTTTTTGCAATCGATTAGTGGCTGAGGAATAAATATTGGGATGAACCCCAGGAATGATCTAATGAGATGGAAATACCAGGTGAGTTACGTTTTTTTCTTTGGAATGGTTGTTTAGGGAGCACATCAAAACTCCACCGCCCGGTTGGACCGCATATCATTGTTTAGAACAATAGAAACCGGCTGCAACCGCAGGGAACCCCGCGAAACAGGCGGTTGCCGGGCGGTCGAGTTTTGATGTGCTCCCTTAAATGTATATGGTCCGATCACTTTTTTTGGCTATGAATTTTTTTTCATATTTTTTTCTTATTAGTCTGTAAAATCTTAGGGGATAGAAATGATCCACTTAAAATGTATAGGCTGAAATGTGGTAAATTACTGCCAATGTAAAATAGAAAGAATAAAGTTTAAAATCGGGCCAGCAACCAGAACAAACCTTTAATAACATATACCATATTGCAGACGACTTTTTTATCAGATACAAACTACAAAGTCAGAAAGTGAATCACACAGACTTCCTAAATAGAGTATGGACAGATGGGGTGCGTGTACTTTGTGTGGGTTGTGTGTTAGGCCTAGATAGTGGATATACAGTACTGGAGGACATAGGATATAGGGAACAATTATCACATGACAATTAGTTTCGCATAATCGCGAAGTGGAAATTCAAATGTTGCCTTGTATTGCTATACCAAAATGGGTTAGTTTTGTGATATAGCTACATATGTGGGTTATCGCAGCATTTGATTTGATGCAAGTGCAACTAGGCGAATGCTGATAATATAACTAGTGTATATTTGGGCTAAACTCAATAACGCGGTCAAATAATGGAGGGACTCATCGTAATACATGGACTCGGTCATCGTTATGTTTACCTTTAGTCTGGATAAAAAATCACTCACGGATTTACTCTGCTGTGTGCTTTAAAATGGATGAACCTGGAATGTCTCTGACGGTAATGACAAACTGATGACAATGTTTCTTCTTGCGAATTCTAACAGTAAGCTCGGAATATTTATAGGCCTGTTTTGGTTGTTAGTGCTGTTACACAGTATAACACTGATACAGTGTAAAGTCTTCTTTTTAGGAGTGTTATTACCATGGGAAGGCACGAGTCATATAGGATCCCATTCTGCCGGAGCCGTGTCAGTTGCTTTGGATATCATACACCAGGACAAAGATGTCTTTCCAACATTGCATTCTCAAGGGCATCGTCTGAACTTCACTTGGGGTGATACCTCGTGCAAACAGCGTAAAGGTCTGCCTATGTTAGCCAACATGTACAATGGCCATAATAGCCATCCACCAGTGGCAGCTTTTATTGGTCCTGTCTGTAGCGTGATATGTGAACCTGGAGGACATCTGATCACCCATTGGAGGATTCCTAATGTATCATGGGGTTGCACCAGTAGTATGCTGTCAAACAAGGATATCTACCCGACATTTGCACGAACCACTGCTCCTAATGATCGATCAGCAATGTTCTTCAGCGAGTTATTGTTATTGTTCCATTACAAGCATGTTGCTATTTTTTGTTCCACCGATCACGTTTGGACTTTGACGGCCGCGGCGCTAAAAGCAAAGTTCAAACAAGTTGGGATTGAAGTAACGGCTTTTTATACGTTTAGACCGGAACTGCGTGTCGGGAACGAATCGAGAGTACACGATTTGATAACCGCCCAAAAGAATTCTAAAGGTAAGTTTGGAGCGTCTGCTAATTAAATCTAACACGCATTCATCATGATCCTATAGACGAATAAGTTCACGATATAAAGCGTAACAATTCGTCGCTGTTCTGACATACCGGCCCATCACAACAGAATTAAGTAAAGGGATGTGCCGGTATGTCAGAACAGCGACGAATTGTAAGGACGAGTTGTATCTAGTCTAAATTAATATGTTACATTCAGTATTTATGTCACTAAGTATGGTTTTCATTTTAGCAAGCCATTTATAATCTGCTGGTATAATGATCACAATTGAATCTGAGTTGAAAATGTTATTTCAATTTGATTATGTTGCATTAGTTAAACCATGTCATATGCAAGTTTCCGTTATTGACTGACTTTATATATAAAATGATGGGTAAAATCCCCTTTTTCCCGCGCTTAGAAATTGCGTTGTTCTGTTTTGAATTAGACCTCGTGAGTCCGGCGGAACTGTCTAGATTAAACATAATAAGAGCACAAAGCATTGTTCATTATATACAACCAGCGTCCGTATCTTTAGATGGCCGTCAATAGTACATGTATCATTTCCTTGATAGTATGGCTAATCGCTTAAATGTATTCCGGTACAATGATAACAAAAAACACCACTGATTTAGATTTTGTACAGCAGCTTGCAAACCAGTATAATTATTGTATCGCTGTAAAGTTGTATGATATCGTTGTTTAGAACCATACCTTATAAAATACAAGCAATTATAAACCCCAACTAAATTGCTTTTTGGTAATAACCAATTTTATACAGGAAACATGTCAGCGTTTATTCTGTTCATGGACACATACATGTTCATGCAATTGTATAATTTTTGTTACAGTTCTGTATACAAAAAAATGGGCACGGTCAAACGGCCATTTGACCTTGATTTGTGCATTGAACCTTGACATTGTTGTTGTTTGTAAGAAGCGTAGTTAATCTTGTCTATCTTCCCCACAAATGAAAACAATCGCCTGAAAGAAAAGCAAACTGTGACAAGTTTTGTAAGCTGACCGCGTTTTTCGCCATTGCAATGGAATGGTAATACATGAATGTTACTGTAGCATGATGAAATGTGAGACTTTACAAGTAAGGGATTGTTGTGCCTGTAATGTATTAAAGATTCCTGGCATATTAAATGAGACAAAGGTTGTTAAAACACTGTAGAAATAAATAGTTCAGATGCTAATATAGAATACTTTACATACTATTATAATATTGCACAAAACAAATTTCTGTAGACACTTTGTTTCTTGATATTAATTGCACTAAAATGTCACATTTTGTGAAAGAAAATATTTTCCAGGTTCACAAATTATACGGTTTGAGTTCAGTGTTTCTTCTGCTAAAGTTATTTGTAAGAAATTTATTTTATTTTAACTTTCTTGCAATTTAAATTAGAAAAATCAGTTATTTCTGTTTGTTGATATTAAGTTTTTAACGAAGCCGTCATTCGACAAGGCCACCACTCCCTGCTGTGGCGGATATGTCACTTAGACTCTGACAAGTGTTTCCACTTCTTAAATGTCGTCTCAGGTATTCATATTTGCCTTTTCATTGACACTTTGGTAGCAGACGATGACTATTTGCTTGTCTCAGAGTTAGAGAAATTAAAATGTTCGTAAAAGGTTGCCCCCAAAAATTTCTAGTCACTTACCTCGTGAATTTCACGTAAGTTTTTCCTATTTCCTTTTTTTCTCACCTCCTTTTGTTTTTAGGGGGTGGGGTGGCGGGGGCCCAAATTAGGTTTTTTCGTCAGGGGTGCATTTGCCCCCCCCCCCTGCCCCCCCCCCCCCCCCCCCCCCGAGCTACGCCACTGCCCCTTTTGATGTAATAGGGTCAGGGAAGCATGTAAAGATGTAGGCTTATTATAAAACCTTTGCTTTAATGTTATATTGGGAAGTCATATGTGTGTATATCCTTGGTGTAAGACATTAATAAGTTAGACTAGTGCTTGGACCCCATTACGGAATAAAGCTGTATAATCTTTTAATCCGTCAATAGAGGATTTCGAGCTACAATCGTGGTCATAAATTAGTTGGGACACCCTGGTAATAATTACAATTTAATGTGTTCATTTAAAGCCTTTCCTCAACATGAATAACTCCTCCACCCCATTGGGCAATTTTGACCCCTTTCGGGATCCCGTAACCCAAAAATCATGTTTCAACATTAATCCAGGGGGAGAGGGGGTGTTTTTAAACACATGTATACAGGTGTCCCAACAATATTGGCCGATATTGTATGTTAATTTCGTGCTGTCTTACACCATGGATAAACCTATGTTGGGCTATTTGCACTTCTTCCTGATATTGGTATTTGTCAATTTCTCCTCTATATGGCTCCGTCAGTATCATTGTCTTAGGTATTTCTGAGTATATCTGGATGTTTAGCAGTTTCCAGAATTTGAGATGAGAATAGAATATGAGAAAAGTCTTTATCTATATGAATTTCTGATTCGTTGGCTTTGTTTAGAATCGTTAATGGTTCAGATAAGGTCAAACAATAATAGGGATTTCGTTTTCTTTTTCATTACTACACGAGAAAAAACAAATCGGAAATAAAAATAAAGGCTCGGAAACACTAAAAGCACTGACCCCGTTTGACGCTACACGGGGCAGAACAATAGAGACCTACCGTGTTTGGATTAGCTACCGTGGGATATTGTTACCTTTTTGCTTACGGCCATGTGTTTTGAACTCACCACCCAAAAAGGGTGGTGGCGTTGCATTTTTGGTGACGAATCATCCATCTCTCTCTATTAACTCAACAACTAAATGTGGTAGAGCTATGGTTGAGGTGTCATGTGAAAGCCTATTTATCTAGCTACATTGTGTTAATAAATCAGGTATTTCTATAAATGTTTAGCTGAGATATGATTGATTATGTTGTGAAAGTCAGGGGTGGTGGCGGTGGCGGCGGCGGCGGTGGCGGCGGCGCTGTGTGCAATCTCTATGGGAAATATAGAAAATGTTCCCAATTCTACGTTCAATTTACTATAACTCCTCATCCCTGTACGGTACAAACATGATTTTGCTCTCATTTTATAGATTTTTTTATATTCTATAAGATTCTGTTTCAACAAATGTGACAACTATTGTTCAACAATTGTAATCATGAATCGATTGCGTTGTCCTTGGCTTTTTCCCTATTCGCTACACAGTGAACTTGCCCTAATTCATCGGTTTTACATACATGACTATAACAAAAGAAATATTTAACCGATGATAGCAAAATTATACATTTTTGGAAAGCTCTCAAATAGGGGAATTCAAAAATGCCGTTTAAATCAGGATAGGGTGCATACCAAAAAAAATACTTGTAAACTCTAATAAATATGAAATTTAAACGTTTGTGCTCATTTACTTCTCGATATAGTATATTTCAACATGTTTACCATTAACAACTATTATGTTCTGATGGGTAATTGCATGAGGAACTTAAATATGCACAGTAAAATTATGATTGGGATAGGTATGAATTATTATTGAGCTTAAATCAAAATATGAAAAAAATCGATATTTTTTGAACATTCTTAATTACAACATGTTACCATTAAGTCTTATCTAAATTCCAATAGCATATTTAGATTCCTTGTGAGATTACCGTTCAGAAAATATATACTTTTTATGGGGTAGAACAAATAGTTATTGCGATATGCTAATTCGAATCTCAGATGGTGTAAAATGTAAAAATCTGAACATGCAACGGTAAGGGTGGCGAGTTCAAAACACACGGCCTTACCGAAGTATCACTTGTGTTGTTTGTTTGTTTGTTTGTTTACACGGTCGGTCCATACGGACACACGCTTGGGTCCTGAAGGGACCATGCTCGGGCCAGGCTTAAAAAGCCTATATAAGCATGCTGGCTGAATGAAATGAAGGTTAGAAAAGATGGATGAAAAGAATGAAGTAAAAAGAGCCACTTCCAACAAATAAAGTTAAGAATTTTGCTGTCAGCCTTGGACAAGAGAAAAGAATAAAGGGTTCAACAAAAGAAAGTATACCACTTTGTTAATGTCATTTTGAGTAACTTTCAATTTGTTTTTGTCCAAACAGACTAGATAGGCATTTAGATGAATCTTATAGGCATAATTTGATACCAAATTTGCCCCATAACAACAAAGATAAACCATGATTAGCACCATTTAAAGGAAAATATCCCATTTTCAAAAGTCGCATTTCCAATACACAGCACGAGAAGAATAGGCCAATTGTTAACACACACATATGCCGTATTAATCCCGTACTGATCACCGCGCATATCCCTCAATGCGCGGGCTAATTCAAATGTAAACTGATGCATGGGTGAAGGATTTGAATGTAAAGGAATGTTATGGATGGGGAGAACATGGACAGACTAACCAAATCTTCTCGTGCTGTGTATTGGAAATGCGACTTTTGAAAATGGGATATTTCCCTTTAAATGGTGCTAATCATGGTTTATCTTTGTTGTTAGGGGGAACATTTGGTATCAAATTATTCCTAAAAGATTCATCTAAATTCTTATTTAGCCTGTTTGGACAAAAACAAATTGAAAGTTACTCAAAATGACATAAACAAAGTGGTATACTTTCTTTTGTTGAACCCTTTAGTATTGATCCAATCTCATTTGCCACACGGGCTTGAGGTGTATGTAATTGAAAAATGCATCTTTTAAACAAAACGTGGCTCTGATCTCAACTTAACTTCATTTTGGAACACACTATTATTGACTCGATAGGCGGTCCGATAGGATTCTAACTATATTAATTCCAAGTTTGCATATAATATAATCCTTGTCAATAGCCGCAGGCTGAATTCAATTTATTGTAGAATATTAAACTGGTCCAATAACTTAACAGGCTAGTTTAACAATACATGTGATGCAGATTCAGCTTCAGGTCTAGAACAGCCTTTGTATTTTTACAATTGCTTATTAGATTTATAAAACGTAATGAAATGATTCAAGTAATTATTGAACCACGAAGGCCATGATTTATTGCATTTCCCTCTCCGGACATACCAATTTCTGCTCTGTGTGATCAATATTTTATTTGGCGTATTATGTCTTATTTACATCTACCGCAATATTTCTATTGAGGTATTCTTAACAAGTATACACATTTCAAAGGGTGCTATCATTTTAAGAAAATTAAAAATAAATTGTTGGTTTCCACGGTTATTGGTTTTTTTCGATGAGTACTATGCCGCTTCTTGAAATATCGATTGGATTTTTTTCTTGAATCATATTATTCCGATCGTATTCCTCGGATGATGCAACGCGAATGGAAAGTATTGTGGGTATCACGCGTGAATTTACTAAAAACCTATCTCTTTTCTAAAACGGACAATCATTTCAAAAACAAGAATGGAACTCTTCAATATTTTGGCATGTCTCACCATTTTAGGCTCGTATAACTTATTATTAATCAGTGGAAAAGTTTTCACTCTCGGTTTGCTATTTTCGTGGGAAGGATGGTATCCTGTTGGCCAACATGGCGCAGCTGGCGGCTTTCTGGTAGCAATGGATGACATCAAATCCAACACTGTCGAATTCGCTACCTTTCACTCGCAAGGTCACGAGCTGAATTTCACCTATGCCGACACCAAATGCGATAAGAGCGTTGGTTTACCAATCATTCCAGAAATGGTTTTCGGAAGAGACTTTCCTAGAATCGATGCATTCATTGGTCCTGATTGCAGCATCATTTGTGAACCTGGAGGTCATCTGGTAAAAGCATGGAACATACCAATGGTGTCCTTTATTTGCACGAGTCCAAAGATGTCGGACAAGAAGACCTATCCGACTTTTGCCCGAACGGTCGCTCCATCTTACAGAACCGCTCCGTTTTTCGCAGAGATTATGAAAAACCAAAGTTACGCTCGCGTGGCGATATTCTATAGTACAGAACGGCTTCAAGTGCTATCCGCATTAGCTATAAAGGATGAATTTCAAAAAGAAGGTATAGAATTGGCGATGTTCTATGTATTTGAACCGGGTCCATTTGGCAAAGCTCAAGAGTTCAGAACCTTGCAGAAAGCTAAACAGATATCCAGAGGTAAGAAGAGTTGTTAAAATACCATTGTATACGTGAACGACGTTGCTTATCGATTGTTAATACCAGTTTTGTGTAAACCTACCGATATGGATGATATATTTTAAGGGATGTTAACTTAGTATGTTTGGGGCTATCTTAATTATTCGGTTAGGGAGCACATCAAAACTCGACCGCCCGGCAACCGCCGGTTCCGTGGGGTTCCGTGCGGTTGCAGCCGGTTTCTATTGTTCTAAACAATGATATGCGGTCCAACCGGGCGGAACCGGCGGTTGCCGCGCGGTCGAGTTTTGATGTGCTCCTATACGTTTGGATGGTACCTTATCACGTGAACCGAAATATAGGCCTACAGTAAATCTGCACTTAATTGAGATTCACATGCCAGGAGCCTAAATGTTAAATCGTTTAAGTTTATCACGGTATGTGTGTCAGCGGAGCTTACATTGATATTCAGTTTAGAGGTGTGTTTTTTCGGAATTTAACTTGAAAGCAAAGAGTTCTTTCACAGAAGCAGGTTGCATTATGTTGCTTATAAACATCAACGTTGCTAAAGAAGATTCTCAAATCTTTGGAAGCCAAAAATAATAGTCGGACATTTCCGGCTCATATTTGTCAAAACATTGCACACACGGCGTGTGTTATTCGAGTATTTGTTCCCATGTTTTATATATCCATCATATGTGTGACAAGTTCCAATGTAGTGTCCGTTAAAAATATGCATTTCACATTTTGCTCGTGGACGGTACAACGAGGTGACATAATTATTTCGAAAGAAATGGGGAACTTTTTTTTCTGGCTATGGATAATAATTTGTTTTAAAAACACATTAGCTTAGATTTCTTTTCATAGAGATATGCGTGTAATACTACTATTATGTTTGTAACAGTCTACACTATTTATTTTCCACGAAGTATTATAGAAAGAGTCACCAATGTCCTGCTGCCCGGCAATTTCCCGTCATTGTTATAGCTCTGTCTGTGGTTATACCTTTCTCTTTAAACTTATCGGTATTATGGACTTGTTCCGAACACGCAAACTACTTTTAAAAATGTAGGTAAATTGGACTCAATTCAATTGGCTAAATGGCTTTACATATAAGTATGTCAAAGTTGCTAAAAAGGAGTATTTTTAGATTGCGTTGATTGATCTGTTTATATTCCTTTAATTCAGACGCCATGTTTTTACGGTTTGAATATTTATGTATTATCGTTAAGTAGGTGCAAATACAGCAATTTCATTGGTTAACACGTTTCAAATCTGATCTATATCTGTATATCGTGTAAACATGAAAGCCTAAACAAGCTAAACACACGATATAATCTATATCGTCGACTTTTCAGTAATTTGCGTTTATGATCGGTAAGCTGTTACGCGTAAAGCGATCGGCATTGTGTCTGTGTAAGAGATTGTTGAAATCCACAATATTTTCGGGGTTACTGCGCTGGTTCGACGGCGATTATAATGTGTACACCCACATCGAGAAGACCTGGCTGTAGAAATTAAGTTTGATGGTAAACTTATGTTTCAAATACTTTCTTTTTTTCTATTGGCCCCCTTGACTATACAATAATTCGTTATCCCCTGCATGTTCACACAATATTATTATTTACGTCTCATATTTTAAGCAACTCTTTCACAGACACAAAGCAATCGCTTGACACGGTTAACTGGTAACGCGGTCCTGGGAACGCGGTTAATCGACGGTATGGAATATATCGTGTGGTTTGACTTTCTTGTTTACACGATATGGATCAGATTTCATACGTGTTAACCAATGAGATTGAAGTATTTACACTTACTATACGATTCGGCCTTTGGCCTCATTTGATGCAGGCTAAACCATAGACATTTGTCCGTATTGTGTGAACATGCAGGGAATAAATAATAATATTGAATAGCTTTGAGTGGGATACAAGAATGTATTGCACGAGCTAGAAAAGATATATTGTCGTTTAGTAAGTGAAAATACTGTACAGCAATTTCATTGGTTAACACGTTTGAAATCTGATCAATATCGTGTGAACATGAAAGCCTAAACACACGATATAATCCATATTTGTCGAATTATCGCGTTTACAGTTATTTCCGTTTATGATCGGTGTGATATTGTCCGACATAAATGCAGGCCGTAGTATTATTTTAAGTGGAACAACGACGCCAAGCTTCCTTGGATACCAACTCGTGCAAAATGTTGTCTTATTTATTCAAACATCCCGCGAAAAAAACCTACCGTAACAAAAGTTGGCCTATCTTCGTATCGGGAATATTGATTACAGTCATCGTGCAACTCCAATCTTCTTCTTCTAACATAAAACAAATAGTTATGGAATATTCTTTCGTCGGTTTCATGAAATAACAACTCTTAAGATTCATAAAATGCCTTACTTCAAGGCTGAAACGTTGCTTAAACATTCAAAATCGAGTTTTTTACAGCAGTTGCATTGCTGACAATTTGACTAGTGTTAATAGTGTACTATTGTGATACAAATATAATACGAATAGGCCTACACTATATTGATCAAAATTACAATATGGTCGGCAAAATTCAAAATGGCGGCCCCTTGATATTGTATATCAATGATACATTTCATAAAAAGAGTAGCTCTTAACAAAAGGAATGTTGTGGTCGATGCGTTATAATTGATAGAAGATAATTGAAGATGGTATTTATCCAATATGGCCGCCAAAGAAGATATAATTGGTCGTTGATGTAAAAGTTGCTATAAAAACACAATATTTTGTGCCGATATTCTGGGAATATTTGTGGTTTTTCCACTTAATCATACGCACAATAAACAGTTATCAATTAACCGACAATGAGCTAGAACAATGACAGCATCATTATTCTTGATTTCTCACTATTTGGCACATTTACATTTACAAATGCCAGTGCAGAATGCTGTTGCAGTATCTGACACCACTAATTTTTTTCTATGTGTGGGCAGGGTTTAAAATAGAAACCTGTGAATTTTATTTGCATGAAAGACCACGTGGGTTTGTTTGCAGGGACAGAACCTGCGTTTCAAAGATAGACAACAAGTATCGGTACACTCAGGTTGTAATTTCCATAGACTCTTTATTTCGCCCGTGAAAATAAACGTGACAGATGAAAATGTAACCAGATAAAAGTATTAAATGAAGTTGTACCACCAAATAAAGAAATTGAGAGAATGAAACCAAAGAGGTTAATTGAGCCAAAGAATGAAAGAAATGAAATTGAAAGTGAAATTGAAAGTGAAATTATGAAACCAAAGAGATTAAAAGAAATTGTACCACCACGGAGCGTTAATTTACTCTACAATATTATGATCTTTCCTATCCGGTTGCTTGTTATTTCCGTCGCACTACCTTCCCCAAAACATCCACGGAAAAATATCCTGTATTATAATCCTGGACACGGTCTCCGACTCATGAAAATAGCTAAATCCTGGCGCGAATTGTAAACGTTTTTACAAGAGATGTCCCGGTTTCTTCACATGTGGAATCGCATTGACGCTTTGTTCTTTTAACGCCGTTCTACGCACGCCCAAACCAATTAGGCAATTCGGCCTACCCCAATTGCTATCAATTGCTAACTAATTGCTCCGTAATGGAGACCAGGGCATTTCATGGCACACTCACGGACAAGGTAAAATAAAGGTAATATCCTAAATATAATGAATACATTTTAAACGATTACACTAAAAAAAAAAATACCGCTACAATAATATTGAACAGTTCCATCTGCATATACATTATATTAACTCTCTGCATGTACCTGACACCTAGGGATAGTTAACCAAACCGGATTCCAAACACCGTTTGTCTGTTTCCATCCAAACCTTCCTGGAGTAGGTACGTGTTGTTTGTCCGGATACTTGTACGGAGCTCGGACCTGGGCTCGGACCTGGTTTGAGATTGGCATATAAGCATGATGCTAGCAGAACCTAGGACTAGCGAAACTCAAATAAATCCACACGAGGATAGTATGGTAGACTTTATTTAACATTTTCCAAATTCCACGCGCTATTAGTTTTTGCCATTACAAACAGATTTTTCATAAACCTTTCTAACTAGCTGCCAAGGCCAAGCTCTGAGACGCATGCTGGAAAGATCACTTATAAGACATGCTTAATGGAACCTTTGAAACGTGCAGTATGTCATTGTTTCAGAACGAATTTTCGTGGTTATTATGAAACCTCCCGAATTATTATTTTTAAAAGCGTCGTTGCTTTGGTTTTTGGTTTTTCAAATGTCACGTAGTCTTTGTTTTTGTTTTTGTATTACAGACGCAAAATGGGGATAAAAGCTTCTGTTAATTGTGCATCATTTATTAAAATCCGTTATGCAGTGAAGTGAATTACAGATGTACATGTATATTAAGAAGATGGGTACTAAAAGCATACAAGCAATAATAGAAACTGCCTCGTGCAATACATAGTACACAACACTGTTCCGATCAATACGCAAGGGACGATGATAGTCAAGGCTAGAACCATTTTAATTCCCCAGCCCATCTACCCATTTGATATGATGTCCCGATTTGAATGTTGAAGAAGTGCACCTCGCAATAAAAATGAACTTTGTTGGTAACAGCATATTGCCTATTGTTTTCCTATGTTGAATTTTCCATAAAATATGGTAATAATAATAAACATATAGTAAATACCTTTGTTACAAGAAAGGTAGCCCTCCCCTCGTCGTATGCTTTCCAAGCACATACGTTTGCCCTCATAACCATTGGACATACGAAGTCGCAGCACAACCCGTAAATGCGTGGAACAATCACAGGTCCTTGGACTTCGGTTCTCCTCTTTACCCATGCCGAACGCTATCCATATAATGTTGTATCATGGAATGTGAGAATAAGCTTTACCACAGGTTGTGCCTAACTGAACTGCAATATCTATCTGGGATTGCTTAAGAAGTGACATAACCAGATTTTCAAGGAACAAATAAATGCAAACATTGACTATCAATGGGATAGTAAAAAGAGAAACCCTCTTCCCACCCAGATGAATATAACGGATCTCTCATTATTCACCACAAAATTGTTTGGGTATGATTCCGTCATTTGGCATTCTGGAACCGCAACAGACGGATTTTTAAGAGCAACTGTGCATTCGCCTAGTCTGGTAGATTGAGCTATTCGTCACTGGTTTCAATTCCTGTGTGGATGTTCCAAGTAATGGCCTCATATTGCTAAATTTAGTTTTGGTGGGAAATAAATTAGAAAAACATAAGGCATGACTGTGATTCCGTTAATTCATAGTGCATAGTTTATTATCACCAAATCGCAGCTAACAGCTGAATTACAAAATCATCAAATTACACAAAGAAATGTATACAAAGATAACATCAACAGTGTACATTAAAATTGCTAAGGAGGTTAAAAGATATCAAAAATACATAAATAATTAAAGTAATCAGGTAGAAGCTAATATTGCACTGTGGGCGACATTTAAAAAAAATCAGCATTTTAAATGACACAGGGAATGATTCACAAACCAACCACAAGAGTCAGATTAGCACCGCCCCCCCCCCCCCCCCCCCCCCCCCAGCAAGCATATTTACTGCTGCTGATTCAGGAGATTAGTAAGGAAAGGAATGGGGCTATTCCCATATCTCTTGGTTTTGGCCTGTTACTCCAAATTGGCCTGTTAATCCAAATTATTCCTATGGAGCAGCTCGTCCAGTAAAGACTTTGCTAGCAGGTAATGAATCATATCATAATTGTCATATTAATAGATTGAGAATAGAAAGTTTCACACTGTATTTTAATTTTGTGGTTGTATGTTACATGAGCCTTATCTAGTGTAAAATCGTTGTATTTATTAGGACATACTTCCACAGTAGCCGCCATGTTGGATATAATCAAACCTTTTGATAACCAACAAAGCATATCTATGTCACATAATTCCACTGATATAAGACATCGTTCCAGCATTTAGACTGTAATTAAAAGAATTGTATTGCCTTTTTCAACACGTCATTTTATGGGAGCAGCCATCTTGGATCATGATGACTTCTGACATGAGCACCCCTTCTAGCATCACATGTCATAACCTAAAGAAGAATATATCATCATGGTTTGCTTGTATCCGACAAGTAAACGTAATGGCCAAAATGGCCCTTAAGCGATTTCACTATATCCAAAGTCATTACTGGAAAAATTACGATTGCTATTCACAATATCTGATGAATATTCATACATTTCATAAATATGCACGAGGGGGTGATAGGGGGCGGGGTGATAAGTGATGTGGTTGGCCTCACTTTTTGTTGGTTCCCGGTATCATTTCTATGGTTCTCAGTGTTTGAGGGTTCCAAGTTGTGTAAATTGTGCTCAAATATATGTTGGGGGTTGGACGAGCAGTGTGGTGAATGAGGGTGAGGTGGGTTGACAAAATGTCTTTTTCCAATGGTTCTGTATCATTTGGGTGGTTCCCAGTGTTCTGGGTTCGAGTTGAGTTGGCAATACATGTATGTTGAGGTGTCGGAGCAAGGAGGAGTGTTGGGAATGAGGGGCTTTTTCCCAGGGCTATTCTGATGGTTCCCAGTGTTATATGTTTTAAAGTTAAATGCTTAAACAAATTATTATGTATGGTGTGGTGAATGAAGGTTGACCAAAATGTATTTTTGGTGGTTACCATGTCATGTTGGCGTGTTCCCAGTGTTTAAGGTTCCAAGTTATCTAAGTGCTAGATATTTTGGGGTGAGGAGGCAGTGTGGTAAAGGGGTGAATTGACAACAATGTTTTTATTTGTTCTAAGTGTTTAGGGTTTTTAGATATTTAAGTTTATTCTTCATTTACTTTTTAAAATGTATTCATGTCTACTAAATGATAAATTCGTTCCTGTTTGTTCTCATGCAAATAGGAAAATATTTATGGTCTGTTTCCAATATTCCGATATTGGAAACAAACCATAGATATGATCCGTATTGCATTGAACAAACTAATAGTATCACACGGTAATAAGCCATTAGTCAATATTATTGTTATTACTATTCATAACAGACTGTTTTGAATATACAAATCAATACGCCGATCTCAGAAATGTACTCTGCGCACGGGTACTCACGCGCACATTTTCTGCGCCGCACAATATTGAATATTGTCTGCATCCGGGTACTTTGGGTGTATATACAACACGTAGTTTTTATTGTGCTGCTTTTGTGAGCCCCATATAAATTAATCTAAATCAAAATCAATTACCGTTATTGTAGTTAAGAATGTTTCACCAAACTTTAGAAAAGTTAACAGGTGGCATGAGTCTAAAGAGGGTCTTTGAACCGTAACTACTTTTGTGGACTTTGCTCCTCATAAACTAGGATACGACATACACCATTTTATAACGAGTTTACGATTTAGGTCATTCAACTCTAATGGTAATACATATTACCAATATTAATAGGAATGCAATAGGAATATAGTGTAATAGGAATATCCGGGTACCTTTGGTGCACAATACGTAGTTTTTATTGTGCTACTTTTGGGAGCGGCATAAATAAATCTAAATAAAAATCAATTACTGTAGCTTAGACTGTAACTATTTTTTGTGGTATTTGCTACTCTAATAAACTAGGGCACGACAACGCCATTTTGTAACTAGTTTACGATTGAGGTCATTCAACTCTAATGTAATTGAAATATAGTGTGCCGTGCTAGCTTCTGCTGTTATGGGTCATAGAGGGTATAGCGTGTCAAATTGATATCGCATTGCATTTGTAGTTGTAAATTTGATTTTAAAAAAATAAAAATAAAAAATAAAAAATAAAAATAAAAATAAATAATAATAAAATAAAATAAAATAAAATAAAAAATAAAAAATAAAAAAAATAAAATAAAAAAAATAAAATAAAGTAAAATAAAATAAAATAAAATAAAATAAAATAAAATAAAATAAAATAAAATAAAATAAAATAAAATAAAATAAAATAAAATAAAATAAAATAAAATAAAATAAAATAAAATAAAATAAAATAAAATAAAACAAAATAAAATAAAATAAAATAAAATAAAATAAAATAAAATAAAATAAAATAAAATAAAAAACGAAACGAAACGAAACGAAACGAAACGAAACGAGAAAAAAAAATTAAATCGGATGAGACGATGATACAATACACTTCATGACAAGACGAGACGAGACAAGAAGGAATAAAAGAAATAAATAAAATGAAAAGTGACAATATATTTCCAATTTCAACGGTCTTATTAAAATCCTGTTATTAAACCAACAAGGACAATTTACATATTGTCTATATTATATTTATTGATTTATTTTTGAATGACTGTAACAATCTAAATGTTCGTTAAAACAAACGCAAGCGTATATGATATTCATCATAGCTTATTGCAATAAGCAATGTCTGTGTACAACAAGACGCAATGAGTAGAAAGGATTTCAATTAGAGTTGGAATCCCTTATAAAAGAGGGTAGTCAAGGACATGTCTAATGTTTGCTGTTCCTATATATTACTCCGCGACCTATAGCCCACTTTCCCTATGGCAGTGATGTATTAAAATAGACAGACACGTGCGCATGCGCCGCATTATTTAAGGAAAGAATACAGTTTACGTGGTGTGATATAAAAATGAAGGTGATAAATCTGAGCGCCAATCTAGGTGTGTCGTGTCACCTTTCAGTTTACGATGCACTTTAACTTGTCAGATTTGCTCGTTATGAAAATAGTCTACATCTTTTAATAAGAGATCCGAGAAAACCAAATTTCTTGCTCCATTAGAGATCATGCATTATTGAATTCACCCGGAGCGCCTGTATATATTGTATAAAGTAATTGCAAATTTGGTTCTGGGGTATAAAATGTAATAGACCAAGTCTACATTATTATGTTATGGATTGAAATCAAATCAATGAAAAGGAGAAGTAAATTATAAAAATAAGTTAGCGGTAACTGTAACCTTGATTCTCGCGGGAGAAATCAGTTTCGTTTAACATAGTGTTATAGGAATACAACCGACGGACCTTTTTACTTTAATTGGAACATGCAAACCCGCGATAATTTGATTTATGACATATTGTATTAGTCTTGACGCGACCAAGGAGTTGGATGTCGGAACGCGAATACTAATGCAGTTTGTTTGCCATTTCATCAGCCATGAGTACAATACAGTCGGCAAATATCACAAGTTGGAAGATACCAAAAGATTCTGGAAATAACAGGAATACCGCGTGATGAGACGATCAACATCAAGATCATGACATTTGGTAATCATGGTGATAACAAACAGAATTGGAAACGGTTTACATTCATTCTTCTGTTTGCTATAGAGAGAGTGGAACATGACTTAATGCATGCTTAATACTTAGGCTATACATCACTTAAAATGAGCATAAATACGGCAATGACATTGATATTAATGTGTGTTGGTAATGTCGGTCAAGCAAAGGTATTCAATATGGGGGTGCTAATCCCGTGGACTGGTGATTCTGGCGCTATTGGTAAACGGGCCGCCGGAGCAATCACTTTAGCGATCGAGGCGATACTAGAAAACAATACAACCTTTGCTTTTCTTAATAACGGTGGACATAGTCTCCATTTCCAATGGGTAGATGACCAATGTGATCAAAGCGTAGGACTGCCATTGGTTGCAGAGTTGGCGATTGGGCAGGAATCAGGAGTCGATGCATTCATTGGACCTGGCTGCAGTGTCATTTGTGAACCTGGAGGCCTTTTAACAGCCAAATGGAACATACCAATGGTGTCTTGGGGTTGCACCAGCAGTAAGTTGTCGTCTAAAACTACCTACACCACATTCGCTCGTACCACAGCTCCAAATGCAGATTCATCGCCTTTTTTTCTTAAATTATTACAAGAAAATGAGTTCAAGAGGACTGTAATTTACCATTCTTCTGAGCACGTGTGGACTTTAACCGCTGTGTCGTTGAAGGATGTCTTTCACAACGCCTCTATTGACGTTCAAGAAATGTTTGCATTTGAACCAAAAACCAAGAACAACAATTTGAAAGAGTCCTTGATGGAGACAAAGGAGGAATCACGAGGTAAGAAACATCTTATAAAACAAACAATTTTACAACTTGACTATTGCAATCGACTATTAATAACCGGATGTAACCATGGAAACATTGTCAATATATATATATCTATATTTAATTTTCGGGCGCGAGATCCACGTCCATTAAGTTTTTATTTTATCAATATTCTTTGTTTTTCATTATTTAAAAAACAAAATACATGAAGTTCGTGTTATGTTTATTATTAAACCCCTGAACTATTTACTTTTTACAACATGTAGAAGGAACATGTTTATAAACAAATAATGTGTTCCTTATTATGAGTGTGATACCAGAATGTATTGCACGAGCTAGAATATGTTTGTATGTAAACACCTTTTTTGATAAGACAGAAATGTTATGGCTTTAAGCTTCTAAAAGTGTTTGTGTTACCCGCGTTACTTACTATTTTCTTTATTTTATTAAGTGAAAACATTATTGAAGTGATAATTAATGACGATTTCAATGTCAATTGTATCTGCAATACTTAAGTCCAAATAATGATTAAATACAAATTAGATTAACGAATACGCGTGAAAACATCACTGTTTCTAGGCGCTTCAAAAAAAAAACCACCACAGAAAGTAGATTCACATACTTGGCATAGTGAAAAATCATGTTAATACATGTAATCGATTCATTACCGACAGGAAGTGATAATATACCACTGGGCAAATGACAGCAGTTGCTCGGTCGAGAACAGTTAAGTAGTGTTTTGATTATTGAAGCTTCTTGTTCAAGGATTTACACCACAACTGTGTGTTATAATTCTTGCTGAGTTCGAAACTAGTCTACTAGGGAGTAATGGAACCAATACTGGGCCAAATCAGTAAAATAAATGGCTCATACTGGTCCATATAATTGGGCCCATATTGGCATTATCATACTGGTCCAGTACAGTTTCAAATGAATTGGGCCTTTACTGTGCCAATGTGAACTAATTTTGGCCCCGTAATGGCAAGTCCTATTGGCCCAGTTGAATACCGGTGTGCAAGACTGTGCCGGCCCAATACATATTGCCAATGCATGCCCATTCGGGCAGCTGTTATTGGTCCGGTATCGGTCCGATATCTCAATGTTTGCCGAGGTAAGGCTGCATGAGAGTAGGCTCGTGTTACTAAGATATCTGAGATACTGATATTTTTTAACGTTGAAATAACTAACCGAAAGAAGTCCTTGGCAGGTTTTGACGCACAGGATCTCCGTTATATAATTACTGGAAGTGTTTCAAAGTACAATGAATGTAAATAGGCCCACGTATTATTTATTTTTGGTTCTAATGATAATTTCCAGTTGCGTCAGAAGCATCATCAATTAGGGTGCTTTAAAGTTAGCTAATTTAAATCAGTAATCGGTATTAAATAATGGAGATCTACATCTACATCTATACAACTACTCGTCAACGCCTTTCAGCAACTAGACAAGGTATCCCTGGAACCTAGGAATACAAACATGAGCGTACAGACACAGACCGGGATGATCCCCTACTCTTTACGAAGGAGTCTGTGACCTTTTAACGTGCTCGGGGATAGCTCTTCCGATACACGGGACCAACATTTCTACGTACCTTCCGAAGCACGATGCGCCATGAACATGCCAACTTCAGTCTGCACGGTCTGAAGGAGGCATGGGGACGAGGCTGTGTTGGTGTATCGTTTTGAACTCTCACTCAAACGATCCACCAACAGAACACATAATAAACGAGAACATTTCCTCCCCACAATATGACACTTCATTTCATTCATTCATTCATTCATAACTGGTTTATTAAAATTGATATCGCAGTACAAACACTGAATTGCATCAAATTTTACAAAGAAATACACTCAATATAAATACATATAGTTATGATATAAAAGACCATTAGATTATAAAATATTGCACATAGAATTAATACATCAAAAATTGAAAACCCCTAGCCCGCACACATCAAACAGTCACGCATACTCCACTCAAACTTCAATACTACACTTAACAAAACACAACAACAACAATCAGTACACTTACATCCACTATGAGCTCATAGACACAAACCGGGCAACCCCCCCCCCCCCCCCCCCCCCCCCCCCCCCCCCCCCCCCCCCCCTTGGAAGATTGCACCATATGCTGCACTATGGGGGCTATTAAAAGCAGCATGAGTTATAAAATATTATTATACAAGTCTGATCAAATATTGCACATAGAATTAATACATCAAAATTGAAAACCCTATAGCCCGCACACATCAAACAGTCACGCATACACTACTCAAACTTCAATACTCAATTAACGAAACACAAATTGATACAAAATCGAATAGATACTCTTAAAGTTACGACCGAGCAGACCCTTGCAGTCAAATAATTGCCAATGGGATATCATTGCCTAGTTAGAGCTCTGCAGTGACAATGTGTCGGACTTGGAATAATAGCTTATCATTTATCCATACATTCCGTTCCTATTTTCAACTTTCCTCCCGTTAGGTGTCGTTACTAAAAGCATTATAACTGTAAAAGTATCCACTCAATTTTTATGAATGAGCTGTTATATTATGGACAGGAAATCTGCTCGTTTAGTGTATATCTTGGATGTTTGATTACTGATACCTACCTGATTGTAGATTAGCTCAATTTAAAGCACCCGGTCACGATTTAGGTGTACTACTAAACTGTAATACCCTAGGCTAAATTTTGGAATACTAAACCGTCAAAATAACGACCTTCGAAGCTAGAGTTGCATTGCAAATAGTTTCCTTGTGTATATATTATTATTTGTGGCCGAAACTATATACAAGACTGTCGTGTAGCGTAATTACGCACACTATATACACGACAGTCGTTAACGCATGCGCCGATGCAAATTTATTATAAATGACTGTCGTGTAGCGAAATTTCACAGACTATGTACACGACGGTGTCAACCTGACGCATGCGCATATCAAAATCCAGATTAGGCCATGCAAAAATGTTAGAACATGTTTAGCCCCTCCCAATGTTGATTATTTTTATGAAAATCAATGAAGCAGACCCCGAAAGGGAGCGGGTGGAGACGCTAAACATAGTTATTCATTATTTGGCATTATGAGCCATTTAGCAAAATAATCGATTGTTAAACAATTACTTTATGAACTTCAACCTTCCGTTTTTCACAAAGCAAGTCGATATCACGTGTGTCACCTGCATAGGCCTATACGAGCAGCCTACATGTAGTGTGAGCAATAATATTCTGTCCAAAGACAGCCAGGGTAGGGAATGGCTTCCCTGGACAGCTTCACCAAAATAACTATTTTGTTACATTTTTTAAGTATTCATGTGGAAAAGTTCAAAATTTCTTCAATAACAATCTATGTTAGCTTCCACTTTATTCACTTTAACCCCCCACCCCCCCCCCCCCACCCCGAAATGGACAACTAGAAGCAAATGCCTCGAGTATGAGTACTGAATAAAAACAGAAATCACGCGAGAATTCACGGGAATTTATAAGCGATTTTCTATCGAGACTATATAAGCCGTCGTGTATATATATAGTCTATAGAAAATCGCTTCAAGACGGGATAGTCCCTCCCTGAATTTGTACCGGGTATATCTACTGCTCAAATGCGCATGATTCAAGGAAAGGATGGCCATCGACTAGTGCAACCAATCAACACTCCGTTTTCCTGTATAATGCAGGTTCATCCATTCATTCCTCGCTTATGATTCGCATAGCTACAATCTGTGATGTGGCATTGGCGTCCCGTCCTTATTACTCGTGACTCGTAGCCACCTACCCACACACGAACACACGGTACAGGGAATTGATGTATATAACAGCAGTTCTCAACCAACAAAAAAGAACTGACCCGGTAATGAATACACTCATAAACTTTGGTTCAAATTTTAAACTATGATATTACAAAATGATGGGATAATTTCTCCTGATCAATTTGCAATATTATTTGCAAAGATCGGTTTACAATCGGTTAACATTTAAGAACGCTACACCGAAAAGAATTAAACAAAATACAGTATTCATTTTCGCACTTGGGTTTTCAACAAGCGTGTGATAGGTATGGGGTGCATCGATCAATTGAAGCGTCCCAATCCTTGTCTTACTATCGACACCAGTGAGTTGTCGGCACCAGTTAATCAATAATCTGCCCATTGCTTACATAATGGCAACGTGTAGACATGGTAGAAGAACCAAATCTTCTCGTCTAATATCTTAAATTTGAGAGAAGTTTCTTTTTTACAAATTCATATTTAAAATTATATATATATATATAGTTTTGGAGTTAAGAGGATATTTATGACCTGGTCAGACGTTTTTGAGGACTGTATACTTTCTGCATTGACAATCGCGGTGAAGCTAAAGTGCGCCCTCCAAAAATAGATATGGCGGCGACGACGTCTAGACTCGTACTAGTATCATTGTATAGCTTTGTAATTATGAATGATTATAAGAAATACATAGTAGAGCATAATTCCATCATCAAAAGCTCGTGTATGCAATTATTGTGAACTACCGTCCACCCTTTGCCGTCTTGTCTCAAACCAATTTCTTTTAAAGCGTCGGGGAAAAAACCGTTGGAAGCAGAAGTGTTGAGAACAGTCTATGTGATGTAGGACTACATTTGTCTCCTTAAGTGGGCGGCAATTATATTGTTTTCGAGGCTGAAATCGGCCTGCGATGTAATCACGGTAACGTGTATTATAATGTCACTCCGGTCACGTGACCACTTTTTAGCAATCATGAGACAATAGATCGACATCATGGTCATGGTGGGAAGGTCGTATTACTATGTCACGGTTGAGTGTAGGCTATTTTGTCTTTTTTATTTTGTCGACGGCTTCTTTGGATTTTACTCTTCCAGAAGAAAGAAAAAACATCCCCTGGTACTATCGCTTAGACAGTTTCCAAGTTGTCCTTAAATACAGTAATCTCGACCGGCAAAGAGGTGGACCTGTCTGACCTTTAAGTTTGTAGCGTTATTTTAACAGTCGCAGAAGCCCATTGATCAGCATGTCTTTGCAACGTGGGTAGATATTATGCTCATGATTTTTGCTTTGTTGTTGGCTAATCCAAAATCAATAATCGGTCCCAAAAATCTAAGATATTCATTAAATGGGCAAATTTCTTCTCCGTAGTTTGATACCTCATTCATAAAAATTATGAAAATTATGATGATTTCCATAACCACAAGTAACGACAACAAAGTTGCACTAGGATTGGTTTCCAATGGGATATCATTGATTTGCATCATTGATTGATTTGTCCACTATGTGCTATCTCAACCAGTCAGGTATGGGGATGAATGGGTAACAGGCATCGACAGGGAGTCGGTACACACATTAAAACCCACTTTTAGTGCAAGAATTGTTCATAAAATGTATATCTCAGATTTTTCGTATCGATTATTGATTTAGCCAACATCAAAGCGCCTGGTTAGGGACTTTTTGTGCTAGGTGTACATGTGCATTATTACATAATATACATGTAGATAATAATTCGTGTTTAATTTTGCATGAGCTTTACAGAATAATCTGTCATTAAGTTACAGTGTCCAACCCTTTCGATGTTTAGATTTACATTGTTACATTGTCATGTCATATAAATGTCATGGTTGTAGATGAATTACACATACAATCAAATCAAAATAATGCAATATTGTGATATATTACTTGGCTTCTGTTTTAAATTTTAAAAAGGTTTCAAAGCTAGCCAATGTTTCATATTATCTAATGAAGTGTTGTACTCGATGCAGTTTTCATTTCATTTTATTGTCTGACAATTTCAGTAGTAACGTCATCACGTCTAAGTGAACATTTTCTTTTTTTGACTTTTTAGAAATTATACTGAGCAAGTTTTAAATGGAACGGGTTTTTTCATATGTTAAATGCCAGTTCATGTATGTAGAAGCACCCACGAAATCTGAGCTGTGACCAATTCCGTGCTGTCTAACACCAAGGATAAACATGTCGTTTCCTCAGAGATGGCATCATTATTCTGATTGAGACATCGATTTCATCTTAAGAGCTAGAATATGATAGGCCTATTCTAAATTTGGCAATTCAAACCACCATTTCCATATTACCCATTAATTGTTTTTCTTTAAACTTTGTCACATTTTGAACACCAATGATATATGAATAATTTAGTGTTGATTGCTTTTATGGCGTATTCTGAAACATTTGTTAATATTAGGTTTTTTTAAATTAAATATGATAAAGTGGCTGTGTCTGGGGAATTCGGGCAGTCGAGCGGACATGAAGATTGTCTGATTTTACTCTTTTTTGGGAGTGGTATATATACTTGTTAAAATATTCATGCTGACAAGGTTTCAAAAATCTGGACCCTTAGCTTAGATTTTATACCCGATGTAGTTGTAGCCCCTTTTAAGCCCAACATTCCAACAAATTGCATAACATTGCTCATTTTTGCATTGTTCGCGGTGAAAAGTATCGGCGTCAAATTATTTTTGGGTGAATGGGTAACAGGCATCGACAGGGAGTCGGTACACACACATTTTCTATGCGTAATCACACACTAAGCAAGGATATCCCATTGAAACCCACCTTTTTAGTGCAATAATTGTTTTGGTAGTTGTGGTTGTCCACTTGATTTTTATTAATAAGGTATCAAACTACAGAGAAGAAATTTGCTCATGAAATGCATATCTCAGATTTTTCGTATTGATTAGTGATTTGGATTAGCTAACATCAAAGCGCCTGGTCAGGGACTTCTTGTATTAGGTGTACATCGAGGGTTGAGCGCCCGAAGGCCGTAACTCAACTTTTGGGCAAATTGATATTTTGGTACAAAAATAATCCATATATCCTAGATTTTCAGAACCATAGATAGATAACTCATAAACACTCTGAATATGCCTAAAATTAGAGTTATAAGTTGGATACTACAGTTTATTGTAATGAGTCCCAAATATTTGAAAGTCGATTATTTCAAAATAGCATTTCTTGAGTTACGGCCTTTTGGCGCTCAACTCTCGACATGTGCATTATTACATAATATACATGTAGATAATAATTTGTGTGTAATTTCTTAATTTTTGTATGAGCTATTATACAGAATAATCTGTCATTAAGTTACAGTGACCAACCCTTTCGATGTTTAGATTTACTTTGTTACATTGTCATGTCATATAAATGTCAGGGTTGTATATAAAATACACGATACAATAACATTTTAGAATTACAATAATGTGATATATTACCTGGCTTCTGTTTTAAATTTAAAAAAAAAATCAAAGCCAACCAGTATTTCATATTATCTAATTAAGTTACATATACTCGATGCAGTTTACATTTCATTTTATAGTCTGACAATTTGAGTAGTGACGTCATCACGTCTAAGGGAAAATCATTTTTATTTTGACTTTTTTATTATTACTGAGCAAGTTTTAATGAAACCTTGTTCTTAAAGGTAGGAAAGGATTTTTTGTTCATATGTTAAATGCAAGTTCATGTTCTTTATCTCAAAAAATGTGTTCCGATAGGCAGCATGTATGATTGTAGAAGCACCCACGAAAATTGAGCTGTTACCAATACATGTTTACACTGTTTATGGTCATGTGTTTTAAGCTCTTCTCCTTTCGCGTTACACACGGATTTTGGCTTTCGCGACGTGATTTTAACTTTACTCATTTATATTTGCTTGTATACCCCCCTGAGGTAGTAAAAGTATACATTTTCTGAAGGGAAATTGCACGAGGAAACCAAATATGCCATTACAATTATAGTACGACCAAGAACTAAAATGGTATGATCGGAAATGTTCGGAAAAATATCATGTTTTTTTTATTTTTTAAATTTGAGATCCATATTTTTTATACCTACCCCTATCATTATTTGAATTCCTCATGAAATAACCCATTAGATGATATATAATTGTCAAAGTTACTACGTCGGTATGGTAATTATACCGGCTAGTGAATATCTCCAATTTTTATTTTATATTATTTTTAGAATTTTCAGAAATATTTGTTTAAGGATAAAGCCTTCCCTTATATAAACTGCATTTCTGAATTCCTCTAGTTACAAGTTTTCCAAAAATGTATACTTTTGCTATCATAAGTTGAAAACTTTTTCTGTTATAGTCATTTTCATAAATCCGGTAAATTGAGGTTGATTATTCATGTTGACTGTGTAGCGAATAGGAAGAAAGCTGAAGACAGATGATCATTGTTTTATCCATAATTAATTAGTTGTTACAAATAGTTGACAAGTCTGTTGAACCACTATCACCATTTTGGTCCCATTTCAAAGGATATTTAGTAGTCTTTAAAAAGACTACTAAATATCCTTTGAAATGGGACCAAAATGGTGATTGCAACATTAGGGGATGACTAGTTATTGTAAAAAGAACAAAGTATGGGATTATCCCCATTCCATTGAGTTTGTACATGCGGCACCCCTTCCGGCGGCACCCCTTCCAGCACCACCCTTGGTCCCCAAGCATCAAACAGCTGTATCTCCCTTTCTGTATTAGCTATACCATTGCCATTTGGCAGGCAGATAGCTTGTTATTAGGGCTTTAAAATGATACCAAATTTGTTGAGATAGCATTTGTGGTTTTAAAAATATTCGAGGAAAATGACAGCATGAAGCTACAAAATGTAACAACACCACCCTATTGGGAGGCGAGTTCATAACGCGTGACCTTATACAATAAAAACAATATTTGCATTGGTCTCAGTTCATTGTTTATGGGAGCTTGAACGTACGGTAATGCGCACTTACTTCGGTGCCAATTGCATGGCCCTGTCACACTGTTGCAAATAGGGCTAACGTGTGCCAGTCATTTTTGGACATTTGGGTGTAAGCTCGTGTAAGTTGTCATTCGTTCGTGACATATTTGGCATACACCTAGCACAAAAGGTCCCTGACCAGGTGCTTTGATGTTGACTAATTCAAACAAGATAATCTTTACCAAAAATCTGAGATAAACATTAAATGAGCAAATTTCTTCTTCGCAGTTTGATACCTCATTCAAAAATATCGAATGAATACTTTTAAAGTTATGGCGATTTCAATGTCCGCGCACATCCCAACAGCAAAGTTGCATTAGCAATGGTTTTCTATCATTGATTTGTGTGTGATTACGCAGTGAAAATGTCTGCGTAAAGACTCACAGCTAATCAGCAAAAGACGTTTAATCTTCACAGCTAACACACTCTTTATACCGCAATCACTCCAGACCCATTCATCCATAAACCTAGGTGGCTGGTTCAGATAGCACACAGTTATGACAGTTATCACACACAAATCAATGATATCCATAGAAAACTATTTCTAGTGCAACTTTGCTGTTGTTATGCGTGGTCATTGAAATCGCCATAACTTTAAAAGTAAGTATCCATTCGGGTTTCTTTTTAATGAGGTATCAAACTGCGGAGAAGAAATTTGCTCATTTAATGTATATCTCAGATTTTTGGTACCGATTATCTATTTTGAATTAGCCAACATCAAAGCACCTGGTCAGGGACTTTTTGTGCTAGGTATACATGTATATGGCCTAATGGGGCCCTCACATGTATCCGTGTGAGCTGGGCGGCCCCTTACCGTCTTATAGAAAAACAACAGAGTCCAACACGGTGAACAATCAGCAAAACATGTCAACGGCCGCATTGATTTTTATTTTGTCACCGGGTTCATACTGTTCTATACCGGGTCCTTATCGGCCTGGAACCGGGCTCATACCACCTCCTCACCAGGTCCTCACCGGCCGAAACGCTTGGGTACCGACCGAACCGCCTTGATAACGTCATCAAACAGCCCTGTATAAGCTGAGCGCTCAAGCTCGCCGCTTCGCTCACATTCCGGGAATGTCTGTAAAATACATTCGTACTCACATGTATCCGTGTGAGCTGGCCGGCCCATTACCGTGTAACAAATTGGTGCAGACGGTGGTACCCGGTGTTGTCACACGGTGGGCCGTTTCCCGTCCGTTGAACACGTTGCCGGGGACATTGCCGGCCATCCGCGCCCGGCAGGAAGTTTGAGCATGCTCAAAACTCCTGCCGTTTCCTGCCGGGTAAGTAAAAGCGGCGGCAAACGGTGAGAGCCCGGTTTGAGTACTGTAAACAGACGGCGCACCCGTTTCGCGCCCGTTTGCAGGGCGGTAATGGTAGGCGGCCACCTTACCGTCTAATAGAAAAACAACAGAGTCCAAACAATCAGTAAAAAATGTCAACGGGCGCATTCATCTTTTGTTATGGCTACCGGGTCCATAACGTTATATACAGGGTCTATACCGGGTCCTCACCGGTCGGGTACCGGGCTCACCGTCCTCATACATTTCTAGCTTACCGTTCTTACCGGGTGCATAACACCTCCTCACCGGGTCCTCGGTCCATACCGTTCTACACCGGGTCTGCCCCGGGTTCTCACCGGCCTTGTCCCGGGATCACCGGCCTCATACAGTTCTAGCTTACCGTTCTCACCGTGTCCTCACCGTGTGCATACCACCTCCATACCGGTTCCTAACCGGTCGAAACGCCTGGGTACCGGCCGAAACGTCTTGATTACATCATCAAACCGCCCTTTTCAAGCTGAGCGCTCAAGTCGCCGCTTCATTTGCATTCCGGAATTCGTACGACCAACATCTATAATATTCTCTAAATGTAAAAGAGCTAAACCTCACTCTTTCGAGAGCTTTAGGAGGGACGGCTCTTTTAAGAAGTGAAGTTCACTCTTTTCAGAGTGATTTGTCACTATTTTCAGAGTGATTTGTCACTCTTTTAAGAGTGATTTGTCACTCTTTTAAGAGTGATTTGTCACTCTTTTAAGAGTGATTTGTCACTCTTTTAAGAGTGATTTCCACTTTTTCAGAGTGATTTTAACTCTTTTTAGAGTGAAAATCGCTCTTTTAAGAGTGAACTTCACTCCAAAAAAAGAGCTGTTCCTCCTAGAGCTCTCGAAAGAGTGAGTTTTAGCTCTTTTACATTTAGAGAGTTGCAACATGCCTGCTGAGAGTCCGTTCCGCGAACGGTTACTAGGCTGCATGCGGCCATTCGCAGTCCGTCGCTAAGATGGTCGACGTCCACCACCGTCCATCACCGCCCTGCGAATGGGCGCGAAACGGGTGCGAAACGGGTGCGAACGGGTGCGCCGTCCTTATACCGTCTTCATACCGGGCTCTCATCGTTCGCCGCCGCTTTTACTCACCCGCCAGGAGTTTTGAGCATGTTCAAAACTCCGGTGGCCGGCAAAGTCCCCTGAACGTGTTCAACGGACGGGAAACGGCCCACCGTGTGTGCCGCCGTCCGCACCCATTTTTCATACGGTAAGGGGCCGCTCAGCTCACACGGATACATGTGAGGGCCCCATAACAGCTGACGATTAAGCAACCTACACCCAACATGCGAAACGTTCACGCAGCGAATGATCAACGTATACCTAGCTTATTGGTCACTACGTTGTCACCCGCTTAAAATTGTTAACATGCTAAAACAATTTCGTAATAAACACCAGGGCACCTATGCGGACCCTTATCGAAATGCTAACGAATACAACGTATTCCAAATATATCACGAACGAATGACAACTTACACAAACGTACACCCAAAAGTCCAAATTGTCGGGCACACGCTAGCTCTATTCGACAGGACCTTAGGGCAGTGTTTAGCGGTATTCCAAAATACTACTTTTGCGTATACTTGAAGCAAACGTTTTTGAAAAATTATGTTGGTCTTTGGAAGCAATCAGTGTTTCGAGATTGTATATCAATATACATTTTCTGAATAGATCAGCTTCGAATTCAAATAGCCTAAGTCAGTCAGTAATACATCATTATTTTGTACAGACATTGATCCAACCAAACTAGAAATGTGGAATTAACACTGTCGCAGTTGAGAAAGAAGAAGGCTCTCCAGCGCATCCGCGTTATTACACTTTCCACCTTATCGATAAGTCTCTTTGTGTACTCGCGGTGCGACGGAATTCAATCGAGAATGATGAAGATAACAAGCAAACGTATAGTTTCGCCACAAATCGACGAGATGATTGCCTTTCGAAAAAAGAGACCATGCTCAACATGATTGACAACTTAGAATTCAGGCAAGTAAATAGCAAATTCCAATCCGTGCTCAGAGAGGATTTAGAGAAAAGACATTCTTCCAACAAAGTGCTCACTGAGCCGTTGAAAACAACGAAGCTATATAAACGAAGTGGGTGTCCCAAAAAACTGGGTCCAAAATCTGCAGAGCTTGTAACTTTAAAAGTTGAAAACGTAGCTACTCCATATTTAAGGATATTAAGGAACATATACCTGACCTTAATTGGTCAAAATGTGAGACCAATAAAATCGCAACTTTCTGAAATACAAAGCTTTCAACAGTACGTGGTTAGAACCCGTTTTTTCCAATTTAGCAATAAACCACCTGATGCCTTGCATTTGCGTTGTGTGCAAGTTTTCCCTACATCATCTGGATGGTATTTATTCTCCGAAATATCTTATGTTTGGTAGAAAAGGGTTAAATTATAGGTATTTTGGATCAATATTCAGCATTATAAATACCCATTGCAGTAACCTTGTCGTTGAATATATACAAAAACGGAGCAACTGTTACCCTGATACCCTGCCTGGAAATTGTACCCGCCCACCTGCCCATAGCGGGTAAATTTTGTGTCGGGAAAAAGTACCCCGGCAACCGACTGGCGGGTAAACAATTTCAAACTTACGGTGCAAGTAGAGAGAGTTACACTGGCTGGTGAAATTTCTATCGGGCAGGTATTTTTGTGAGTTACCTGCCCGATCCCGACTGGCTGGTTGAAAAAAATCTGAAGTTCCAGCCCTTTCTCTAATTCCTTTGATGAGATGACTGACTTAACGGCTGGTTTCCAATTTCGAAGAAATGGTTCCTGAACAGCTTCAAAGATGGCAGTGTCTCAGAAAGTTATTTATTGATTTTTCTAACAAAAATCATACGTATTTACACTTTTTATTCCCCTTATGACGAAGATTTCCCTGAGTAAGTGATTGTTACCAAGTCAAAGGCAAAACTTTGATGACGTCAATACGATGCGCAAATGCAACGCATGGACGGTTTATGGGCAAAATCGGAAAAAACGGGTTCTGACCACGCTGTATGCAAAGATTTGTATTTCTAAAACCTTACATCCCATTGGTCTCATAATTTCACCAAACAATGTCAGATATATTTACTTTTATATTCCCAAACATGAAGCATCCATGTGTCCCATATTTTAAGTTATAAGCTCTGAAAGTTTTGGACCCAGTTTTTTGGGACACGCTGTAGAGCGTGTTTCTGCTGGGGAAGAAACCGCTAATAAACGCTAAGTTTGGCCAGTAGAAACAGGCAGAACCCGGCAATAATCGGTATTTGTGGTTATCCCAAAAACCTTCACAAACCAACTGGAGCGTGTTTCTGCTGGGGAAGAAACCGCTAATAAATGCTAAGTTTGGCCAGTAGAAACAGGCAGAACCCGGCAATAATCGGTATTTTTGGTAATCCCAAAAACTTTCACAAACCAACTGGAGCGTGTTTCTGCTGGGGAAGGAACCGCTAATAAACGCTAAGTTTGCCCAGTAGAAACAGGCAGAACCCGGCAATAATCGATATTTTTGGTAATCCCAAAACCCTTCACAAACCAGGTTTGGAACCGGCAATAATCGGCAATAAACTCAATAGAAACAGAAAGGCGATTCTTAGCGGTTTGCGGCGTGAACCGTGTCACGCTGGGTTATTGTAAAGCAATCTTTTTTCAGATGCGGTGGCATTGTTTGGTATTACAAAATGTCAAATGTCGTGGCCCATCGACTAGGATCGATAAATTTAGCGGTAACTTTTCGCGAGTAGAAACAGGGGGGGGGGGGGGGGGATTAAAAACTGACCGATTGAAACTTAGCGTTTATTAGCTTTACTTTTTGCAGTGCCCCAGCAGAAACACGCTCATAAACATACAATAAACTCGTGAATGACAATGTCACGCAGAAATACAAAACAGCCGATACCGGAACAGTTAAAGAATCCGATTTCAGCAACATCGCAGATGAACTGAACATCAGCAACTCGGGACCGATATAACTGAACTAAGACTAAGAGCGTGGGCTTGTATAGTTGAACACGATCTTACAAATACGTACATAGGTGCTAGACCTCGAGAAAATATAAAAGTTAATAAAAGAATCTTATATAATAATGCGTGATTTGATCGGTAACCATATGTAAGTCACAAAGGACGGGAGAAATATGACAAGGAATCTTAGAGAGAGTAACAAGTCGAGCAGCAGATTTTTAAATCCGTTAAGATATGTGTTTCGGGAAGAGCATGTAGAAGACTATTATTAAGTTATCACAAGCTCTGATGTTAACAGGTCCAATAACCTAAATGATAAATGCAGGCTTAGTTTTTTCATGTTCGATATAGTACAGTTCTACCCCTCCATCTCTGAAGATCTCCTTAAGATCTGCCTCATGTGGACAATAGTTCAAGCCAGGAAACCATTACTATTTGATGGCAACGATAAAGCATGGGTCAAGAAAGACACCGCAAATGAATTCGACGTCACAATGGGTGCCTTCGTTAGTGCGGAGATTGAGGAACTGGTAGGACTGTTACATCCTCATGATCCTGAACAGTCTGAAAACAAAACTGGGTCTACATGACATCGGTTTGTATCGCAACGATAGGTTTCAGTAATCAAAGCCACAGGATGTAGATAGAACAAGAAAGGGTTTAACCTAGATCATGAAATCGCTTGGCATAAGATCACGGTTCCAGTAAACTTGAAACAAGAAGACTATCTGGACATAAACCTTGATCTCACCTCTGGCCTTCACAAGCCGTACCGGAAGCCAAATGATAACCTGTATCTGTATGTCCACGCCGAATCAAACCACCCCGACCATCCTGAAATACATTCAATCATACATCGACACTATCTACACTCTCTTCGAATGAAAGCGTGTTTAACATGTTTAAGAAAGCACCCACTTTCAAGTGAAGCTATCAAATCAAGCGGCTACAACTAAAAGTAAAGTTGGTCTACCTATACCCTACAGTTAGGAGAACGTAAAAACGAATGTTGTCTTAAAGTTAGTTGGTAAGCACTTCCCACGTGGGCACACTCTGAACAAGTTTGTCAATGCAAACACAGTCAGTAGGAGCTGTTATGTATGCCAAACATGCAAAGCTAAATTAAATCACACAACGCTCGCGTCATCAGAAATGCTAAAAAGGAAAACAAGCCTTATCTCCGTTACGTCACATATGTTTAAAAACTTTGGATATATCATTTTATGGTGAAATTGCTTGACATAATTTGAAATGTTCCTGTTTACTTTTAAGATTTATAATATAGAAACGCTGGATTAATTTAAAAGAATCACTGATATTTTTAAAACTATAGAAAGGGTTAACGATTTAAGAATATTTAAGTTAAAAATATAATAATGTCATATTTTCCAGTTTGGAGGGTAATTAAATGTGTATTGCCAAAAAAGATCTGCGCAATTCACTCCATTGTGAATCAATCATCATTGTTTGTGAGATTCATACACGTTCTTGTTTTATAAAATGTTAAATAATACTAGCCTATATATAGAAAATCTATATTTTTCAATATCCAGACACATTTCTCCAGCAAAGTTTGAACACGTTCTGATAGCCAATATGTCTGGTTATTTTAATCCATTGGTGGGATAAGTTCTAGCAGGAAATTGAAGGAAGTCCACCTTTTACGTTAACAAAATCAACATATTTGAGTGGGTTCCGAAGTGGGATCCCTCTGGTGAAGGAAAAGATGATTTAAAGTAAAATTTGATTTTATCTTCACAATACTACACATTTGTAATTTCGACTCGATTCAAATACAATTTGACGCTATACTTTTCACTGCAAACATTATGCAAATATTAGCAATTTTATGCAATTTGTTGGAATGTTGGGCTTAAAAGGGTCTAAAACAA
The DNA here is from genome assembly GCA_035610835.1 of Ophiura sarsii. NCBI lineage: Eukaryota > Metazoa > Echinodermata > Ophiuroidea > Amphilepidida > Ophiuridae > Ophiura > Ophiura sarsii. The sequence goes on along the minus strand of CM069456.1, from coordinate 14,692,232 downwards.
TATGAGGAATAAAATCAAAGCTGGAGGGGTCAGATTTATGAAACCTTGCCTGCATGAATTTTTCATCAAGTATATATGCTTGCTTAACTCGGGTGGTGTCCCCGATCTACGATGGATCGCCACACTTTTCGGTCATTCACTGCTGTCTTTATGTTACTTGTCTCCAATCCTGTATCTTGCCTGAGTAAGTCAATGAATGTCAGAGCAGGTCATCCCGGCTTTCTTTTGCCATGTTTGGGGGTCCAGTGCACCAGTTTGGAGACTGGCTCTTCACTTCTGTAACAGTGAAGAGCCAGCAAACCTTGTCCATCTCTTCTGAATCTTCTGGCTTATTTTGGGGAGATCACCATACAATTGGGTATTTGGTATGTGTTGTTTCCAGTTGACATTGAGTACTGCTCTCAGCATTCTGGTGTAGCAGCCATCGAGCTCTTTCTGTAACTTGGGAGTGATGGTCCAAGCTTCGCAACTATATAACAGAACCAACTCTACTGTAGAGGCAAATAGGCGAAGTTTGAATTTCCGAACGAGAGTTGACTTCCGTATTTTGGTCAATTTACTACATGCTGCAGTCTGCTGCTCTCCATGCTGCTGCTTTGCGTTGTTTAATGTCCTTTGCTGTATTCTCCATCCAGGCACCAAGATATTTAAAATCTTGTACCTCATCCAACTTGGTACCATCCTTTGTCTGTATAGATCCCTTCTGACGTTAGTTGTACGACATGAACTTTGTCTTGCCAGCATTCATTTTCAGACCGACCGTTGCTACTGATGACTCAACTCTTTGCAGCAAATCTTGTGCTTGCTGAAGTGTCTCTGATAACAATGCGATGTCATCAGCGAAGTCAAAGTCTGTCACCACCTCTGGCCCTATCCGCCTACTTCTATGCCTGTCAAGATATAAACCTAGCTCTTCTTCTCTTCCTTCTATGGCCATCCTCAGGTTCATCCTCAAGGCAAAGTCCAGCACAATCACAAACAAATATAGGGCGAGTGTGTCTCCCTGTAGAACTCCAGCCAAGATTTCAAACTCTGCAGTCTCTCCATCGGGAGAAATCACCTTGCCATGGTTTTTTCATACATTCCTCCGATGGCTTTGACGACCTGCTTTGGTATTCCATAAGCTTGCAGAATTTTAGCATTTTGCCACGGTGGATAGTGTCGAAGGCCTTTCTAAAATCAATGTAGGTGATTACTGCTGTTAGATTGTTGGCCTTTTAAAACTCCTTTTATGAGCCTCCTCAGTGCCAGTATGTGGCCCGCTGTTGTCCTTCCTACCCTGAAGCCGTTTTGGTTGGTTCTCAAATGCTGGTCTAGCTCTGGTCTGATTCAGTTCAGGATCATTCTGTTGTACGTTTTGGCAACGATAGAACTTAGGCTAATACCTCGGTAGTTGCCTTTTGGTATTGGAACTATGTTAAGTACAGACCACTGGCTTGGCTTTCTCGCAGTCAGCAATGCTTCATTGCAGAAGTTCAGTACAATGTCGTCAAGGTCGCATCTTTTTAGTACTACAGGTGGAATGTTGTCTTCACCACTGCTTTTTTTTTCTACCAGTGACTTTTTAGCATTGTCATATTCCTCCTGGTCGAAAGGCCCTGTTTTAATTTCTAGGTCTTCTAGGATCGGTGTTATTTCCTCCTCTTCAATACTAAGGTTTTTGAAGTAATTATACCAGTTTGTGACCGGATCTTTCTGAGGTTCCCCCTTCCGCTGACCTTTGGTAGATGCTTTCCTACCAGTAATTTCAATGATGAGCTTCCAGCTTAGAGCGTGCTTGGAATTGGAATGCGCTTCTTCTACTTCCTTGATCTTGCTGTTCAGGTCCTCTTCTATGACTAGATTGTAGGCTTCAACAAGTCCTTGCTTTGCTTCCTGTATTCAGAATATCATATTCTAGCTCAGGCTCTTAAGATCAAAATATATATACTATACACAAAAAAAATCAGACAATCTTCATGTCCGCTCACTGCCCGATTTCCCCAGACACAGCCAATTAATCATATTTATAACCTAATATTAACAAGTGTTCCAAAATACGTCATGAAAGCAATTAACACTAAAATATTCATATATCTTTGGTGTTCAAAATATGACAAAGTTTAAAGAAAAACCCAATTGATGGGTATATGGAAATAGTGGTTTAAATTGCCAAATTTAGAATATCATATTCTAGCTCTTAAGATTAAATCGATGTCTCAATCAGAATAATGATGCCAAGTGAAAACGAGTTGTCAAACATGTTTATCCTTGCAGTTAGACAGCACAGAATTAACCTAGCGTACCATCCTCTATTGTTGGATTAAAGGATTATTACAGCGTAATAGTTTTGTTTACATTATTCTAACTTACCCACATATATTGTTGTTGAGAATATATTTTTACTTGATAGAACTCGAGAATATAATAAAAATGTCCTCATAACTTGTTTAATCTACAAAAGCTGACAACATCAATCTCTAAGGATTGGAAACTGATCTAAGTTGGTGTGACAAAAAGGTAAATTAAGGTTATAGTATGTTGAAATATTTGGTGAACGATTCAATTATATTTAGTGTTACCATTTTGAAGAAATTCGCTTACAAAGAACACACACTGAAATAACCCTTGGGCACAGTTTTATGGTTTAACAAGATTTCAATTGTAATCGTGTACAAGTGTAACTGCATCACAAGGTTGTTATTCTTCCTCGTTAGAGTAAAAAAAACCAACTAAAGATTCATACTTAATTGAATATTAGACATGAGTGTTCATTGGCTCTAATAAAGTGGTACCTGATGAACAAAATAGTGTTGGCAGGTGCTTTTGTTTTCATGTGGATTCAACACTTTTTCATTCAAAGCAATATTTCGTGACCAAACCTGTTCCGTGTGAAGACTAGAAAATGAGATATTTTAATGAAAATAACCTGTCTGATTGCAGCGTGCTTTGACGCAGACGCTTCGACTATCTCTACAAAATATGACTGGTCATGCAGTGAGACATTGTGAAATGAGTTAGACTAAATAACAATACCAATAAACCCTATGGCAAAAAGCGTATCGGTAATGGAATCGCTTAACGAAATTACGTTTACAGACCGGATACAAGCACCAAAGTTTGCACGAATCTTCATTAGATCAAAATAATTGATTTTGGAAGGGGTGCTCTTTTGGCAGATGATTGGAACCTAAGTTGCCGGCTAAAATTTAAAATGGCGTCCATATATTGCCCATTAAATGTTCAAATGCATTGAACATTTGATTAGTGTTAATAGTGTACTTGTGTGATACAAATATATTGCGAATACATACATATCTTGAAGATAATAGCGGGAATTTTGATTAGCTGTTCTTGTTGTGCTTTAAACTTGATTACACTGCAAAAAGGTTGCTTAAAATACGTTGCTAAAAGTACTTTTATCATCCGTTGGTTGACGTGTTGATTAAAATTTATTCAATATAAGTAGAAAGTTAGGCGTTGTATAAAAGTAAAAAATCCCCAGCGTTGAGCAATTCGTCGAAAACAATGTTCTTAAAATGTTGGTGGAAACTGTTTCTGTTGCTAAAATAGGTTGCGTAAAAATATTCCACTTTGGCAACTGTTGCATGAGCATTGAGGACAATCACGCAACAGTTGATGGAAGTTATGCACATGTGAATTTTAGGCAACTGTTGTCCAAAAAAGCCAATTTCGTGAGCTGTTGCATACTTGAACAACTGTAGAGTGAATATAATTACCTAACTTTTGAGTAACTAGAATTGTTCAACTGTTGGTGAAAACATGTTATCCAACGGTGTTGGGCAAATTTTATTTAACAGTTGAGCGGTTGCATACTTGAACAACGTTGTGTAAAATGTTGAGTAAATATTTAAGCAACCTTTTTGTAGCGCAGGACCACAATTAGATTTATTCTGTCTTGGCATCCAAAACGGAATACACTGACATATAGTTTAAAATTGCCATCCTTGTTTGAAATATATTTGTTCGTGAATATCATTTCAACGGTGTTATAGCGACGTCACTACCGATGAATATTGAATAGTCGATTTTTATAGCCAAAAAATACACGACATGGACATATACTGAATAGTTCATGTCATGTGATCTATTTTGCACCAAAAGAATCACATAAATATGTTTATGTATTATATAATATGGACTATTTATACCTTCATACCCAGATAGCAAGATTACGTTTAGCAAACGTTCACTCTAATAACACCATTGATAAGAGATGTCAGATATCATGTATAAGCCTAGTTTAATAACATGTTAAAATAAATTACAGATTCACTACCGAACGGGAATATTGTATGTAGCTCTGCTGCATCGCCTAGAATTCTCATTACAAGTTACCGGTCCACTACCGGGAGGAAGTGATGTATGTAGCTCTGCTGCATCGCCCAGAATGCACATTATTTTGCCTGCCGCGTGTTGCTATACAAAAATGCTCAATATATAATAAAAACTTGACACAAATAAAATACCCAACATATGGCTATATTTGATAAATTAAGCAACAGTTGCTATACAAAAATGCTCAATATATAATGAAAACAATTCACAAATTAAGCAACAGTCACAAAATGCCCAACAAATGGTTAATTAATCCCAACTGTTGTGTAATTAAAATTGTGCAACTGCTGAGTAACTAGAATTGTTCAACTGTTGGTGAAAACATGTTATCCAACGGTGTTGGGTACATTTTACGTAACTGTTAAGCGGTTGCATACTTCAACAACGTTGTGTAAAATGTTGAGTAAATATTTAAGCAACCTTTTTGCAGTGTAGCATAATCCGGGACAAATTTAATGGGGATGACAGGCGTACTTCTTTACAATTAAAAAGGATGAATTTAAACCTCCAAATGTTCAGAGGGTCCGAGAAGACAGACAGGATAGGTCATCGCCATGGGCAAACTATCAAAATTCCCGCTATTATCTTCACGCTGAATCAGAGAGATCAATAGGAGTTACTGCAACAATGGAAATGGGCACTTTTCATCTGTAAGCACATACCGCGACAACAATACTCGATCGATTTTAACAAACAAGTTGTCAAAATTACCGTAATTAATTTTGTTTGGTGTCTTTATATGAATCTTACGGATCTCTCATTGTTCGCCATAAGTGCCATATCTGTGTGCAGTCCACGAAGCATACGAATAGTTAGTTAGTTTACTGTCGTTCTTCAATCAAAGCATCTGCAAAATTGGGTGGGTAAGATTCTGTCATTTGGCATTCTGCTACCGCAACAGACGGAACTTTAAGAGCAACTGTATATTCGCATAGTTGTCTGGTACTTAGATTGAGCTGATTTCATATGTTGATATTCGAAGTAGAGGTGGCCTCAAATTGCTAAATTTATTTTGGTGGGAAATTAGAAAACCGTAAGGCATGACTGTGATTCCGCTAGGGCATGTTGCTCCAAATTATTCCCATGGAGCAGCTCATCCAGTAATGGCTTTGAGCTAGCAGATAACGAATCATATTAATTATCATATTTGTAGTTTGAGAATAGAGAGTTTCATACTGTATTAATTTCAAAACACACTTCATCAAGCATTAGTGTTTTTCATTGCAGCGGCCATTTTGGATAGCGGCCATCTTTTGATATTGTGATATCTAGTGTATATAAACATAAAAAATAAAGATAACCGTAAGTTATTATTTTGGGACTTAACGTAAAATATCGTTGTATTATAATAGTAATACATAACTTCACAGTAGCCGCCATGTTGGATTCAAAAATTAACTTTTGATAACCAACAAAGCATATCCATGTAAGATAATTCCACTGGTATAATACATCCTTCCAGTATTTAGACTGTGATTAACAACATTATATTGCCTCTTGCAACACGTCATTTTATGGGAGCGGCCATCTTGGATTATGATGACTTCTGATATGAGCACCCCTTCTAGAATCACGTGTCATAATCTAAAGAAGAATATATCATCATGGTTTGCTTGTATCCGACAAGTAAACGTAATGGCCAAAATTGCCCACTACGGTGATCAGTAACTAAAGCGTCGATGTGTTATGCCTCATTGCAAACAACGCAGAACCATTATAATAAGCATTATTTATTTATTGTTAGTTATTGGATTTAATGAGACGCGTGCGTGATAGCTAGTAGATTGACTTGACTTGTCAATTGAGCATGGTATGATATGGACGACTATTTTGTTTGTAAAACACTGATATATAAATATAGACGAACAGAGAGACAGACAAACACTCTACCTGGCACCACGACAGACAGATACATACCATCACACCCAGACAGATAGAAAGATGGACAAGCAGACAGCAAAGAAGATTTATTCAGGCAGTTCCAGCATGCTAAGCCCAATATATTTGATTGTTGGTGTGACAGTAGCACTATGTATATACGATATTATAAATCGATGACAATATACATAAAATATAAAAATGAAGACGATGAAGACGAATACAATGTTTGTAGCAGACAGATGTAAGTCTGATTTACCACAATGCCACTTACGACGTTCATGCATTCCAACGACGAATCGCTGACTTTTTAGTGTCTGATTGTGTTTCGAAGCAAATCCAAACAATAACCAGTATTGAAAATTTTCAACAGAGAATAATAGTTCGTTAGTTTTTCAAATAATTTAATTAGATATTCTAAATTTGGATCGTTGGATAACGAAATAACTACGCGGTATTTGATAATTCAAGTGACTTTGCCCTTTCAACAATTCCCGGTCCATGTCACCTCCAGTGTTTTCCCTTCTGATACAATAAATAGTACTTTCAATCAAAGATACTAAGTTCACGAGGTGGATGTGGTTATATCTAAATAGTGCTATTTGAATCCTATCACGCTCGGTACGTTGTGAATACGTTCATTGTGTTCAGCATGAAACTCATACACATGATATGTGTCGTAACTCTATCACATTATCATTGTGAGTCGAAGATATACCATTTGGGAGTGTTATTCCCCTGGAAAGGGTTTCTACCAATAGGTAGCAAGGGTGGTGGGGGAGGAGCAGTTAATTTAGCCATTCACGAAATAAATAATAACAAAAGTGCATTTCCAACATTGCACTCGGGACATCATTACCTAAATTTCAGCTGGGCAGACACTCAGTGCAACGCGGCGATAGGACTACCTCTGATCAGCGACATGTACTATGGAGATGGCTTCGAACGCGTTGACGCATTCATAGGACCTGGGTGTAGTGTCATCTGCGAGCCAGGAGGCCTTCTCGTCACTAAATGGAGAGTGCCAATGGTAGCCTACGGGTCTACAAGTAGTCGTATGTCTGATAAAAAGTTGTATCCAACATTTGCAAGAGTACAAGCTCCTAACGCGAAATGCGCACCATTGTTAGTGAAGATCATGCAGTCGCTGAGGTACGACAGAGTAGCGATATTCTTTTCTACGGAACATATATGGGGATTGACAGCATCTGCTATAAGGGAACATTTTATAGCAGCTGACATACTCATAACAGAGTATTTCACGTTTGAAAGTGGCACTGCTGGAAATCAAAACGTCAAGGAAGTGTTAAAAACATCGGCTCAGGACAGTAGAGGTAAGACCATAACTATTAACATGACTAAGAGTAATATACAAAGAATCATTCAGAAGGTTATACATATCTTTGAATTCAATACAAAGCCTGTAAATATAACAGCCGTTCAAACAATATACCGTACGGCTCGTTATAAGCTTTTATAGTAGTAGGCCTATACAAGCTTTTATATTTAATACCATACGTTTGCATATATAATACCCTATAGGCTCTATATAATATTCAAAACAGCAACAGAAACGCTTTTAAGCTTAAAAATGAATATCGTTCAGTTATTTCCCGACATGTACCATGTGTACCATGAACATTGCATTAGAGACGTTTCGTATTTAGTGACATCAACGATTGTTTCTGCCTTCCATTCAACATTATCAGAGTATGAACGTTTTACACATGCAATCAGTAATTGGTTTTGCCTTCGATTCATACTTTAAAAGTCATAATTATTGAAAATAGCATCATTATTGCACAGCTTCTGAATACAAGAGTATATTTAAAGGGAACTTTCATGTCATTTTCTTTTACTTATGCCCTCTAGTCCTACCATATTTTATTTACCTCTGGCCTATCACCATTAACAGCGACATCCTTTGCCTTTATTTGACATATCTTTATGGGTTCATTCGTTGGGCAGGTCTAAGAACCCTTGTCAGCAAGTATCAGTCTAAGGGTTTGTCAGATGCCTGGTATTTGTAATTTCATTCAGATTCGGCTGGTCATTTCAACATAATGAAGCCTGTTCTATTCATCTTTCTGTAATCCATGTTTTTGAGCAAATTCGTTCCAATCAATATAATCAGATTATTGACGTTATACACGTTAAATCTGTAATACGCTGTACTCGGACGATGTTGAGGTATTTATGTTATGATAATAAAAATTTAAAAAGAATTAAACTAAAAAAATATATAAATAAATAAACTCAATAAAATGGAAAAATTGAGTTTTATTACGATACACGGTACCGATAGCAATGTATCTTAAGGCCCTGTCACACCATAGCGTATGGCCTGAACGTGGCCTGAACGTATGCCGACGTATTCAAAAATAGCTCGAAAATTGTCAGAGTCCGAGAACGTCCAAGAACGTCCAACTTCCCAACGAATTGCGTCAACATCGGTGATGGAATGGACGTATCCATAGCGTATTAAACGCATACTTAGCGTATGACTAACGTATTGATAGCGTATCACTAACTTATAACAAACTTATGACAGCGTATCACAGCGTATGCGATCGGCGAACGTATTCGTAGCGTATGTCTGCCGTGCTCGACGTATCCTCAGCGTATCCTCGGCGTACAACGAACACGTGACTTATGCCGTTGCAGAAATTGAGTTTCGTACACGGCGGGACAAGTGTTGCCAGTTCAAGTAAACGCAGCCTAGATGATAACTATTAAAATATCTAGAAGGGTAAATCTATATGTCCAACCTATAACTTAAGACGATTAACGTACCTCTAACGTATGTCAGCGTATGTCTAACGTATGTCAGCGTTTGTAAACGTATGTCTAACGTACCACGAACCTATCGGGAACTTATGCAGAACGTAAGTTAAGCACACGTTGAGTACGTCGAGAAATTTTGAACATGCTCAATAATTTTTCGCGGGCTCGACGTGTTCCAAATTTTCACAACGTATCACAGCATGCTCTTAACCTTTACGACGTATCCAAAACTTACCCCTAACTTGTATCAGCGTACACCAACGTACGCCAACGTATTTTTCGATATTTCGCATACGTTGTTATACGTTCAGGCGATACGCCATGGTGTGACAGGGCTACCGTACACTGCTAGCGCGCATTCGGCGTTTTGGGAACTTATGGAGGGTTTGAGTATATAAATGGGTCCCTTGAGTAACTCATCCTCACTTCTTCATGGTCTGTCTTGGCCTCCTTGCTTTTTCCTCCTCCTCGGCCTCGGCCCCTGGTTGCTTGCTTCTTCTTGGGAGGTATGTTAACTGCTTGATGACATCGGCGGGAATGATGTAATGTAAGATCGGCGCGGTATTTATACGTGCTACAGCGGCATAATAAGCCACGTGTTCGTTGTACGTCGAGGATACGCTGACGATACGTCGAACACGGCAGACATACGCTACGAATACGTTAAATATACGTTAAGTATACGTTAAGCATACGTTAGTCATACGCTCGCATACGCTCGCATACGCTGTCATAAGTATGTTATAAGTTAGTGATAAGCTATCAATACGTTAGTCATACGCTATGTATACGTTCAATACGCTATGGATACGTGACAGGGCCTTACACGATCGCCCGGCATAAGGTGAATACGTGAGAATACGTCGAAACTTCCCCCAGCCTACGTTCATCAACGTATACCAACTTACGAGTAACGTACGAGTAACGTACCACTAACGTATGTCAGCGTATGTCAACGTATATTTAACGTACCACAAACTTACCGGGAACTTATGCAGAACGTATTAAGCACACGTTGAGTACGTCGAGAAATTTTGAGCATGCTCAATATTTTATCGTGGTCCAAATTGTCACAGCGTATCACAGCGTGCTCTTAACGTAAACGACGTATCCCCAACGTACCCCTAATTTATATCAGCGTACGCCAACGTACACCAACGTATTTTTCGATATTTCGCATACGTTGGCATACGTTGAGGCGATACGTTATGGTGTGACAGGGCCTTAAGATGCATTGCCCGCAAGTTATTCGCTCTTTGCATGGATCCGCCGTTTGCGAGGAGAGCCTCGAACAGGTACCGTATTGGATGGGACTATTACATTACTATTACTAGCACAACTCTCTCTCTCTCTCTCTCTCTCTCTCTCTCTCTCTGCACAATATGACTGGTCATGCGGTGAGACATTGTGAAATAATCCCGATGTTCTCTCTTTGTATTTAGAGGATCTTGAAAAAAAACCTATTTGACGGCGTTTCGCGGACAATTTGACTTATTTGTTATTTTGACCCCTTTTTCGCCCAAAGGCGCGGACATTTTGTCTGAAAATACCCCCCCCCCCCCCCCCCCTTCACCATTTCACCATTTCAAGGACACTTTCTAAGAAGTCCCTCTTTTTGCGTAAAAAGAACACATTTGGTTCAAAATACCCCGTATGACTATTCCCGGGACAATTTGATATATGACACAACCCTTATTATAATTTTTTATTCTTTTTCGCGGAAATAGCCTCGAAAAACACCCCAATGTTTTGAAATCGCTGACATAGCTTCCAAATTGACCCCTAATTTATTTGAAATCGCGGAAAATGCTTCCAAAAACACCCCTAATTTGGGGAAATCGAGATATGCTGACATGGTACGAAAACCCCTTCTTTTCCGCGGTCTTTGGAACGATCATGCGTCCCTAAAGTCAATGTTGTCTGAAACCACCGGGGAAATGATTTAGACCAAATAGAGTGCACACCAAAAACGTATATTTATAAATGTAGCAATCTGCTACTAGACGTAATTCCCACAAATAAATGTATTACAGTACCCATTAAACATCTGGTACTCAGTCATACCAATAAATCTTATTACTGTGATCAGTAACTAATTAGTCATGATATCGGTATTCAAAAGGAGAGAAGCGTCGATGTGTTATGCATCATTACAAACAACGCAGGACCATTATAATAAGCATTATTGATATATTGTTAGTTATTGCATTTAATGAAACGCGTGTGTGATAGCTTGTAGATTGACTTGATTCGTCATTTGAGCATGGCATGATATAGAAACTATTTTGTTTGTAAAAAAATGATATAGATATATAAATGGACGCATAGAGAGACGGATAAACACTCTACCTAGCACCCCGACAGACAGATACATACCATCACACCCAGACAGATGGAAAGATGGACAAGCAGACAGCAAACAAGATTTATTTGGGCAGTTCCAGCATGCTAAGCACAATATATTTGATAGTTGGTGTGCTCATAGCACTATGTATATACGTATTATGAATGGACGACAACATACATAAAATATAAAATTGAAGACGATGAAGACGAATAAAACATCTGTATTGCAGACAGATGTAAAGTCTGATAGACTATCGATGTTCTTGCATTACAATGACGAATTGCAGACATATGAAGTGTCTGATGGCGTTTCGAACAAAGCCAAACAATAACCTTCATTGATTATTTTTCTTCATTTTTCAACCGAGAATAGCAGTTCGTTAGTTTTAAAAAAAAATTAATTAGATATTTTACATTTGAATCGTTGGGTAACGATATAATTACGCGGTATATGTCAATTCAAGTGACTTTGCTTATACTACAATTCGCAGTTCATGACATCACCAGTGTTTTCCTTTCTGATACACTAACTAATGCTTTCAATCAAAGCTACTTAGTTCATGAGGTGGAAGTGATCATATCTAAATAGTGCTATTTGAATCTTATCACGCTCGGTACGTTGTGAATACATTCATTGCATTCAGCATGAAACTCATACACATGATATGTGTTTTAGCTCTATCACATTTTCATTGTGAGGCGAAGATATACCATTTGGGAGTGTTATTCCCCTGGAAAGGGTTTCTACCGGTAGGAAGCAAGGGTGGCGGGGGAGGAGCAGTTAATTTAGTCATTCATGAAATCAATAATAACAAAAGTGCATTTCCAGCATTGCACTCGGGACATCATTACCTAAATTTCAGCTGGGCTGACACTCAATGCAACGCGGCGATAGGACTACCTCTGATCAGCGACATGTACTATGGAGATGGCTTCGAACGCGTTGACGCATTCATAGGACCTGGGTGTAGTGTCATCTGCGAGCCAGGAGGCCTTCTCGTCACTAAATGGAGAGTGCCAATGGTATCCTACGGGTCTACAAGTAGTCGTATGTCTGATAAAAAGTTGTATCCAACATTTGCAAGAGTACAAGCTCCTAACGCGAAATGCGCACCATTGTTAGTGAAGATCATGCAGTCGCTGAGGTACGACAGAGTAGCGATATTCTTTTCTACGGAAAATATATGGGGATTGACAGCATCTGCTATAAGGGAACATTTTATAGCAGCTGACATACTCATAACAGAGTATTTCACGTTTGAAAGGGGCACTGCTGGAAATCAAAACGTCAAGGAAGTGTTAAAAACATCGGCTCATGACAGTAGAGGTAAGACCATTCAATATTAAGCCTGTAATATAACAACCGTCCAAACAATATACCATATGGCTCGTTTACGCTTCTATGGTCGCATAAAAGCTTTTACATTTAATACCATACGTTTGCATGTACAAAATAGGCCATATATAATTATTGTAATACAATTTAAAATATTTTACAAGTCATAGTTAATGAAAATACCATCATTATTGCACAGCTTCTGAATACAGGAGTATATTTAATGGGAACTTTCGTGTCATTTTCTTTTACTTATGCCCTTTAGTCCTACCATACATGTACATGCCATATTTGATTTACCTCTGGCCTCACCATCTATTGTACAGTGACATCCGTTTTGCTTTTATTTGACATATCTTTATGGGTTCATTCGTTGGGCATATCTAAGAACAGTTTGTCAGCGTGTTTTAGTCTAAGGGTTTGTCTGATGCGTGGTACATGTCATATCATTCAGATTCGGCAGGTCATTTCAACATATTAGGTTGTTCAATTCATCTTTATTTAATCCATGTTTTGGAGTCATCCAGCAGATTCGTTTCAACATTATCAGATACCGGTATTGACGTTGTTCACTCGAAATCTGTAACACGCTGTACTCGGACATGACAGCGTTGATTTATTTAAAGGTATATGACCCGATCACTTTTTTGGGGCTATGATTTTTTTCACATCAAGATATTTTGGTATCAGAAGAATCCCCATATTTTTCTCATTATGTCTGTAAAATATTAGGGGCCAGAAATGTTTCATTTGGAAATTATAGGCTAAAATGTGGTGATGGTGAATTACTGCCAAAGGTGGTTAACCACCAACCAGTCTGTGTACTACTCAATGGGCACATGTCTTTTGACCATGCGCTTCTAAAAATAGAACCATTGGAGTTATGCAACTCAAACTTTGGAATGCAACAATTTTAAGGATGACCTTTCATGTAAAATTGAAAACATCAAGTTGAAAATCGGGTCATCTACCTTTAAGTGTAATCATAGTTATGATGAACATGATATTGTAAACATTTCTTAGAAATATGTAGCGTAGTTGGTTTTGTCCTCGTTTCAACATTATCACATTTTAGCAGGGCCTAAAATAAGGAAACATCTCAGCTGCACATTTTTTTTTTGGTAACGAAAAACTGTCACATTCATGGCAGTACCCAGGGCCGGATTTACCATTGGGCCAGATGGGCCCAGGGCCCCCTCAGATTTTGGGGGCCACCAACATTAGGATTAATAATGAAACATTGAAACTACAACGCGTGAAACGCGCAATAATTTTCCAGTTGTTAATATAAAACGTTGCTGAAACCATCTTGTTAAGCTAGAATAATTAAACATTGTAATTAATATGCGTGAAGCGCGCACAAATGTCCAGTTTTTTAAATCTAAAATGGTTCCGAAAATGTTCCTGAAGCCATCTTGATATGCTTGAATAATTAAACATTGAAACTAATACGCGCAAAGTGCACACAAATTTCCAGTTTTGTTTAACAAAAAAGGTCCAGAAAACGTTCCTAAAACCATCTTGTTATGTTTGAATAAATAAACAGTTTAAACCAATTTCGCAGTACAGGAGCGATTTCTACTTGGTCATTTTAAATCGTTGTGTAGTGCAATATAGATCACGCTCCAGTTCTTGAACTTATTATTGGGCACATACTGTATATTTTTACAAAAATCTTAAATTAGGGGTGCTGTAGGGGGAAAATTGTCAGAGTCCGAGAACGTCCAAGAACGTCCAACTTCCCAACGAATTGCGTCAACATCGGTGATGGAATGGACGTATCCATAGCGTATTAAACGCATACTTAGCGTATGACTAACGTATTGATAGCGTATCACTAACTTATAACAAACTTATGACAGCGTATCACAGCGTATGCGATCGGCGAACGTATTCGTAGCGTATGTCTGCCGTGCTCGACGTATCCTCAGCGTATCCTCGGCGTACAACGAACACGTGACTTATGCCGTTGCAGAAATTGAGTTTCGTACACGGCGGGACAAGTGTTGCCAGTTCAAGTAAACGCAGCCTAGATGATAACTATTAAAATATCTAGAAGGGTAAATCTATATGTCCAACCTATAACTTAAGACGATTAACGTACCTCTAACGTATGTCAGCGTATGTCTAACGTATGTCAGCGTTTGTAAACGTATGTCTAACGTACCACGAACCTATCGGGAACTTATGCAGAACGTAAGTTAAGCACACGTTGAGTACGTCGAGAAATTTTGAACATGCTCAATAATTTTTCGCGGGCTCGACGTGTTCCAAATTTTCACAACGTATCACAGCATGCTCTTAACCTTTACGACGTATCCAAAACTTACCCCTAACTTGTATCAGCGTACACCAACGTACGCCAACGTATTTTTCGATATTTCGCATACGTTGTTATACGTTCAGGCGATACGCCATGGTGTGACAGGGCTACCGTACACTGCTAGCGCGCATTCGGCGTTTTGGGAACTTATGGAGGGTTTGAGTATATAAATGGGTCCCTTGAGTAACTCATCCTCACTTCTTCATGGTCTGTCTTGGCCTCCTTGCTTTTTCCTCCTCCTCGGCCTCGGCCCCTGGTTGCTTGCTTCTTCTTGGGAGGTATGTTAACTGCTTGATGACATCGGCGGGAATGATGTAATGTAAGATCGGCGCGGTATTTATACGTGCTACAGCGGCATAATAAGCCACGTGTTCGTTGTACGTCGAGGATACGCTGACGATACGTCGAACACGGCAGACATACGCTACGAATACGTTAAATATACGTTAAGTATACGTTAAGCATACGTTAGTCATACGCTCGCATACGCTCGCATACGCTGTCATAAGTATGTTATAAGTTAGTGATAAGCTATCAATACGTTAGTCATACGCTATGTATACGTTCAATACGCTATGGATACGTGACAGGGCCTTACACGATCGCCCGGCATAAGGTGAATACGTGAGAATACGTCGAAACTTCCCCCAGCCTACGTTCATCAACGTATACCAACTTACGAGTAACGTACGAGTAACGTACCACTAACGTATGTCAGCGTATGTCAACGTATATTTAACGTACCACAAACTTACCGGGAACTTATGCAGAACGTATTAAGCACACGTTGAGTACGTCGAGAAATTTTGAGCATGCTCAATATTTTATCGTGGTCCAAATTGTCACAGCGTATCACAGCGTGCTCTTAACGTAAACGACGTATCCCCAACGTACCCCTAATTTATATCAGCGTACGCCAACGTACACCAACGTATTTTTCGATATTTCGCATACGTTGGCATACGTTGAGGCGATACGTTATGGTGTGACAGGGCCTTAAGATGCATTGCCCGCAAGTTATTCGCTCTTTGCATGGATCCACCGTTTGCGAGGAGAGCCTCGAACAGGTACCGTATTGGATGGGACTATTACATTACTATTACTAGCACAACTCTCTCTCTCTCTCTCTCTCTCTCTCTCTGCACAATATGACTGGTCATGCGGTGAGACATTGTGAAATAATCCCGATGTTCTCTCTTTGTATTTAGAGGATCTTGAAAAAAAACCTATTTGACGGCGTTTCGCGGACAATTTGACTTATTTGTTATTTTGACCCCTTTTTCGCCCAAAGGCGCGGACATTTTGTCTGAAAATACCCCCCCCCCCCCCCCCCCCTTCACCATTTCACCATTTCAAGGACACTTTCTAAGAAGTCCCTCTTTTTGCGTAAAAAGAACACATTTGGTTCAAAATACCCCGTATGACTATTCCCGGGACAATTTGATATATGACACAACCCTTATTATAATTTTTTATTCTTTTTCGCGGAAATAGCCTCGAAAAACACCCCAATGTTTTGAAATCGCTGACATAGCTTCCAAATTGACCCCTAATTTATTTGAAATCGCGGAAAATGCTTCCAAAAACACCCCTAATTTGGGGAAATCGAGATATGCTGACATGGTACGAAAACCCCTTCTTTTCCGCGGTCTTTGGAACGATCATGCGTCCCTAAAGTCAATGTTGTCTGAAACCACCGGGGAAATGATTTAGACCAAATAGAGTGCACACCAAAAACGTATATTTATAAATGTAGCAATCTGCTACTAGACGTAATTCCCACAAATAAATGTATTACAGTACCCATTAAACATCTGGTACTCAGTCATACCAATAAATCTTATTACTGTGATCAGTAACTAATTAGTCATGATATCGGTATTCAAAAGGAGAGAAGCGTCGATGTGTTATGCATCATTACAAACAACGCAGGACCATTATAATAAGCATTATTGATATATTGTTAGTTATTGCATTTAATGAAACGCGTGTGTGATAGCTTGTAGATTGACTTGATTCGTCATTTGAGCATGGCATGATATAGAAACTATTTTGTTTGTAAAAAAATGATATAGATATATAAATGGACGCATAGAGAGACGGATAAACACTCTACCTAGCACCCCGACAGACAGATACATACCATCACACCCAGACAGATGGAAAGATGGACAAGCAGACAGCAAACAAGATTTATTTGGGCAGTTCCAGCATGCTAAGCACAATATATTTGATAGTTGGTGTGCTCATAGCACTATGTATATACGTATTATGAATGGACGACAACATACATAAAATATAAAATTGAAGACGATGAAGACGAATAAAACATCTGTATTGCAGACAGATGTAAAGTCTGATAGACCCCAATGCCACTATCGATGTTCTTGCATTACAATGACGAATTGCAGACATATGAAGTGTCTGATGGCGTTTCGAACAAAGCCAAACAATAACCTTCATTGATTATTTTTCTTCATTTTTCAACCGAGAATAGCAGTTCGTTAGTTTAAAAAAAAAATTAATTAGATATTTTACATTTGAATCGTTGGGTAACGATATAATTACGCGGTATATGTCAATTCAAGTGACTTTGCTTATACTACAATTCGCAGTTCATGACATCACCAGTGTTTTCCTTTCTGATACACTAACTAATGCTTTCAATCAAAGCTACTTAGTTCATGAGGTGGAAGTGATCATATCTAAATAGTGCTATTTGAATCTTATCACGCTCGGTACGTTGTGAATACATTCATTGCATTCAGCATGAAACTCATACACATGATATGTGTTTTAGCTCTATCACATTTTCATTGTGAGGCGAAGATATACCATTTGGGAGTGTTATTCCCCTGGAAAGGGTTTCTACCGGTAGGAAGCAAGGGTGGCGGGGGAGGAGCAGTTAATTTAGTCATTCATGAAATCAATAATAACAAAAGTGCATTTCCAGCATTGCACTCGGGACATCATTACCTAAATTTCAGCTGGGCTGACACTCAATGCAACGCGGCGATAGGACTACCTCTGATCAGCGACATGTACTATGGAGATGGCTTCGAACGCGTTGACGCATTCATAGGACCTGGGTGTAGTGTCATCTGCGAGCCAGGAGGCCTTCTCGTCACTAAATGGAGAGTGCCAATGGTATCCTACGGGTCTACAAGTAGTCGTATGTCTGATAAAAAGTTGTATCCAACATTTGCAAGAGTACAAGCTCCTAACGCGAAATGCGCACCATTGTTAGTGAAGATCATGCAGTCGCTGAGGTACGACAGAGTAGCGATATTCTTTTCTACGGAAAATATATGGGGATTGACAGCATCTGCTATAAGGGAACATTTTATAGCAGCTGACATACTCATAACAGAGTATTTCACGTTTGAAAGGGGCACTGCTGGAAATCAAAACGTCAAGGAAGTGTTAAAAACATCGGCTCATGACAGTAGAGGTAAGACCATTCAATATTAAGCCTGTAATATAACAACCGTCCAAACAATATACCATATGGCTCGTTTACGCTTCTATGGTCGCATAAAAGCTTTTACATTTAATACCATACGTTTGCATGTACAAAATAGGCCATATATAATTATTGTAATACAATTTAAAATATTTTACAAGTCATAGTTAATGAAAATACCATCATTATTGCACAGCTTCTGAATACAGGAGTATATTTAATGGGAACTTTCGTGTCATTTTCTTTTACTTATGCCCTTTAGTCCTACCATACATGTACATGCCATATTTGATTTACCTCTGGCCTCACCATCTATTGTACAGTGACATCCGTTTTGCTTTTATTTGACATATCTTTATGGGTTCATTCGTTGGGCAGATCTAAGAACAGTTTGTCAGCGTGTTTTAGTCTAAGGGTTTGTCTGATGCGTGGTACATGTCATATCATTCAGATTCGGCAGGTCATTTCAACATATTAGGTTGTTCAATTCATCTTTATTTAATCCATGTTTTGGAGTCATCCAGCAGATTCGTTTCAACATTATCAGATACCGGTATTGACGTTGTTCACTCGAAATCTGTAACACGCTGTACTCGGACATGACAGCGTTGATTTATTTAAAGGTATATGACCCGATCACTTTTTTGGGGCTATGATTTTTTTCACATCAAGATATTTTGGTATCAGAAGAATCCCCATATTTTTCTCATTATGTCTGTAAAATATTAGGGGCCAGAAATGTTTCATTTGGAAATTATAGGCTAAAATGTGGTGATGGTGAATTACTGCCAAAGGTGGTTAACCACCAACCAGTCTGTGTACTACTCAATGGGCACATGTCTTTTGACCATGCGCTTCTAAAAATAGAACCATTGGAGTTATGCAACTCAAACTTTGGAATGCAACAATTTTAAGGATGACCTTTCATGTAAAATTGAAAACATCAAGTTGAAAATCGGGTCATCTACCTTTAAGTGTAATCATAGTTATGATGAACATGATATTGTAAACATTTCTTAGAAATATGTAGCGTAGTTGGTTTTGTCCTCGTTTCAACATTATCACATTTTAGCAGGGCCTAAAATAAGGAAACATCTCAGCTGCACATATTTTTTTTGGTAACGAAAAACTGTCACATTCATGGCAGTACCCAGGGCCGGATTTACCATTGGGCCAGATGGGCCCAGGGCCCCCTCAGATTTTGGGGGCCACCAACATTAGGATTAATAATGAAACATTGAAACTACAACGCGTGAAACGCGCAATAATTTTCCAGTTGTTAATATAAAACGTTGCTGAAACCATCTTGTTAAGCTAGAATAATTAAACATTGTAATTAATATGCGTGAAGCGCGCACAAATGTCCAGTTTTTTAAATCTAAAATGGTTCCGAAAATGTTCCTGAAGCCATCTTGATATGCTTGAATAATTAAACATTGAAACTAATACGCGCAAAGTGCACACAAATTTCCAGTTTTGTTTAACAAAAAAGGTCCAGAAAACGTTCCTAAAACCATCTTGTTATGTTTGAATAAATAAACAGTTTAAACCAATTTCGCAGTACAGGAGCGATTTCTACTTGGTCATTTTAAATCGTTGTGTAGTGCAATATAGATCACGCTCCAGTTCTTGAACTTATTATTGGGCACATACTGTATATTTTTACAAAAATCTTAAATTAGGGGTGCTGTAGGGGGTGCTGCAGCACCCCAAGCACCCCACTTATAACGTGCTTGCCACAATAGCATTTTTGGTAATCGAAGCTGAAATTATGAGAGGTAAATCACAGGGAAAAGGGACCAACATCTATATACTTGAAAAGTTCTATTATTGAAAATAATAATAAGCATATTTTTCACAGCAAAACGGGTCAAAATTACAGAGGTTTTTGGCTTTTGACCCCATAGTCGACCTCATTATCCGATTTTTAATTCTACCAGAGCCACCAATATCATTATTATCTTATAATCAGGATATACACATTTAGCACAGGAATCAGGAAGATATTAAATTTTAACATCTTCCTGATTCCTGTACCACAAGTTTCTGATTATATGACTTGTAAAAAACAAACAAAAACGGTAGATTTTGCATTTTACCAGGGCAATATCAATATTGTCAGGAAGTTTTCCGCGAAATCAGGGAGGGCTAGTGATTGTACATAACCAGATACAGTGGAACCTCAGTAACTGAATACAAAGTTTTTTTGGCATTCTTAAAAATAAATATTCTTGAAGGGCTTACTATATCAATCACTATTTTTTTCTAAAAATGTCACAGATGCCTGTTTAAAAAACGCCCACATCGGGTTAGTTAGCTTACAAATCATAGTTACAATTGAAATAATTAATTTAAAGTGCCAGAATAATTCCAATTATTCAATGTTACCAATTTGAGTTACCATGGTTATTATTGACAAATAAACCCAGACAAAATACATATATTGGCACAATATTGGCCCAACATTGGCAATATTGGCATTGGCATTATCTTGTTGACCAATATTGGTGTAATATTGGATGACTTGAGGGCGATACAGTGAAAACCAATTTTCACTGTATTGCTCGAAGAAAGGAATCCAATATTTACATTATTATGTTTTGAGAATCTCACTCTAATTAAAGATTGGACATCTATGCTTGTTAAATAAATGCACAGTAATTTATATGAAATAGGATAGCCATACAATCCTATGAAGTATAGGCTAGGCCTAGTCACGCTAGCATCATATCATCACCAGGGCTCTCTTTTAAATTCAAAGTGGGGTGACTGTTGCAGTTTTGCATCTGTGTTACATTGCAATATACCCTAAAGTAATGTTAACACATCGATAAATAAGACACTGGCTCATTTTGAATGGTAAATCAAGAGCCTAGACTTACTTAGGCCTGCACACAAATCAGAAATAAGCTTATTTAGGGTGTATTTTGTTCTGGAACTACAACAAGAAAACTGTAAAAATGCTATCAAAATGTGATTTAAATGACTTACTATATCATTGTTATTTGATTTTTTCATTGGAATGTGTAAACATCATGGAAATATTGAGGGAATTTACGTCTAAAAATGCCAGCACAAAAATCGGAAATAAAAATAAGAGGTTTACTTTTAGGCCTAGTAAAAAGGCTATAAATTCTTCTTAAACCCACTATCAAAATACCAAAAGTACAATATTTGTAGCCAAAGAGTATTTCACACAGTTTGTATTAATAAACCTGATCCATGTTTATTTAATTTACCCTTTTCATGAGTAATTCTGATGGAAACTTCTCTCCACACAAATTGTTACTACAGTGTCAGCCATCTTGTTAAGTTGTTGTTTACTTTTTTCACAGGATGTATGACTTTTCCATTGTGTTAAATGGGGGTTATATTATATTGATGGTAGGGGCTAATTGACTAGTAAAGAAGATAGTTATGTTTCACATCCAAAAAAAACCAAAATTATCATTCTAGGCTCGTTTTAAAAATATATCAATCATCATATTTTTGTGTTTTTACAGAAAATATACAAATATGGCAATTATTTATCCGGCGTCAGTTATGAAAAGTTCCAACTACAAATTACAGTTTCACACCCTTCAAATGTATGGGTCAATCCAGCAAAAACATTGAACCAATCAAAAGCTCTTATTCCAAACTGTCCGATACAGTAAAAAAACCTTACAAATACAGTCCAATACATGATTAACTCGAGTTCAAAGCTCTGTGTAAATGAATGGACGGAAGAATCTCAAAACATAATAATGGTGTAATATTGGATGACTTGAGGGCGATACAGTGAAAATTGGTTAAGCCTTGAAAAAAAATTGGACGAGCCGCAGGCGAGCCCGATTTTTTTTCAAGGCGAAACCAATTTTCACTGTATCGCCCGAAAAAAGGAATTCAATATTTACAATATTATGTTTTGAGAATCTCACTCTAATTAAAGATTGGACATCTATGCTTGTTAAATAAATGCACAGTAATTTATATGAAATAGGATAGCCATAAAATCCTATGAAGTATAGGCTAGGCCTAGTCACGCTACGCTAGCATCATATCATCACCAGGGCTCTCTTTTAAATTCAAAGTGGGGTGACTGTTGCAGATTTGCATCTGTGTTACATTGCAATATACCCAAAAGTAATGTTAACGCATCGAAAAAATAAGACACTGGCTCATTTTGAATGGTAAATGAAGAGCCTAGACTTAGGCCTGCACACAAATCAGAAATAAGCTTATTTAGGGTGTATTTTGTTCTGGAACTACAACAAGAAAACTGTAAAGATGCTATCAAAATGTGTTTTAAATGACTTACTATATCATTGTTATTTGATTTTTTTCATTGGAATGTGTAAACATCATGGAAATATTGAGGGAACTTACGTCTAAAAATGCCAGCACAAAAATTGGAAATAAAAATAAGAGGTTTACTTTTAGGCCTAGTAAAAAGGCTATAAATTCTCCTTAAACCCACTATCAAAAGACCAAAAGTACAATATTTGTAGCTAAAGAGTATTTCACACTGATTGTATTAATTAACCTGATCCATGTTTATTTTATTTACCCTTTTCATGAGTAATTCTGATGGAAACTTCTCTCCACACAAAATGTTACTACAGTATCGGCCATCTTGTTATTAGTTGTTGTTTATTTTTTTCACAGGATGTATGGACTTTCCATTGTGTTAAATAGGGGGTTATATTATACATGACTATAACAAAAAAAGTTATTCAACCGCTGACAGCAAAATTATACATTTTTGGGAAACTCTCAAATATATGAATTCAAAAATGTCGTTTAAATCAGGATAGTAGGGTGCATAATAAAATATACATATATTTGTAACCTCTAAATAATGTGAAATTTAATCGTGTGTGCTCAGTCACTTCTCCATATAGTATTTCAACAAGTTACTCTTGACAACCATTATGTTCTGATGGGTAATTACATGAGTAACTAATATGCCCAATACAATTATGATTGGGATAGGTTTCAAAATATGATTGAGCTTTAATCAAAATATGGAAAAAAAGCGATATTTTATTAACATTCTTAATCACAACATGTTACTAATCAGTGGCGTACCTAGGATTTTTTCAGGGGGGGGGGGGGGGGGCAAGATTTCTAAAATTTTCGTAAAAGGTTGCCCAAAAAAATATTTGTTAGTCACTTACCTCGTGAATTTCACGTAAGTGTGTGTGTGTGTGTGGGGGGGGGGGGGGGGGGGTCAAGGTAGAAAATTTTCGCGCAGTCCCCAAAAAAAACCGCACAGTCAAAACAAATCGTACAGTAAATGTACTACATGTACAATTTTGCCTTCTATTTGGCTAATAACCTCGGTCTTTTTTCTCAAATTTTTCCTATTTCCTTTTTTTCTCACCCTTTTTTTTAGGGGGGTGGGGGGCGGGGCCCAAATTGGTTTTTTTTTCGTCAGGGGGCATTTGCTCCCCCAGCCACCCCCCCCCCCCCCCCCCCGAGCTACGCCACTGTTACCAATAGGTCCTATCTAAAATTCCAATAGCATATTTGGACATTGCCGTTCAGAAAATATATACTTTTTATCGGGTAGAACAAGTAGTTGCGATATGCTAATACGAATCTCAGATGGTGTAAAATGTTAAAATCTGGACATGCAACGGGAAGGCTGGCTAGTTCATAACACATGGCCACCAATACCTAAAGGGATCGGCCACTTATTCATTCCACAGTTCAACGTCAGACACGGCGGCATTGTTATGATAAATAATCCTTGGCCAATCGATACTCACCAGTTTGTTTTGTAGCATGACCTCAATATTTGAGTTATCGCGCTATTTTGAATCAAGTGTTATTCTCACGTGTATTCATGAACGTTTCAGTTTTGATTATTGAATGCTATGATCTTTGTGTGTCAATATTTGAACTGCACATTTTTAAGAATTTCAACTGCATACTTTTTGGATTTCAACTGCACATTTGCCAATCTCAGCTGCACATAATTATGTGCTGGCAGCACACTTATTTTAGGTTCTCCATATTAGTATATCCACTATAATACCACAGATGCTGTGTTTACGTGGCCCGGGTACCAGAATTTCGAACGTTAATGTATACATGGTCATTGTTGGGAGGCTGAAGCGGCCGTAATACAGTGTAGTAAATGTTAAAAGAAGAGTTGCTTAATTCTTTCGTCATGTAGAGCGCTCGATCCTTTCAGAGAGCAATAATATACAGGGAAGAAGAATACAAGTAAATTTACTCCATATTTAATTCACAACAGTCAAAAGACCCAAAGGCTCCTTAGGTGAATGAGAGACTTTAACACTCAGAAAACATTGGGTATAAAAGGAGATATGGATGGATACATTCAAAGCAAGTAGTAAATATTAGATAAACGATACTCAATAAAAACACGCGCGGATCGTGCAAAAGTAACAAACCCAGAAATTGAAATGAATAAATAATGTAAAGACTCGGAATGCTACATGTCGTAAGAGGATATCAACGCCACAACATGCACATGCATTGATCAACGTCCCTTTTCCATTAGTGTGTCAGAAAGCTTAACAATCCCAGGAGGTGACAAAGGGACCTAGGCCTAAATCCGTGTAATATCGGAATACCCACGAATTAAAGGGGTCAATGTTCCAAAATGGAATAATAGACTGATCGGACATTTAGTTCATCTTCAAAGTCGAAGGAAATCAGCCAAAAGACATTGACAGGGCATCCCTATATTTTTAGCACTAGACTCGAGCCTCCCTATATCCCAACTTGGTGCCGCCACTGTGTGAATCATTTGTTTGTATACAAATAAATCTAAGAGGGTGTATAAAATGCATACTCATTACTTAAAACAATATCATAAAAAGTACTCATTCCATTCTGTTACGCATGCCTTCCCTTGAATTTGATAGGTCACAAAATCATCTCAAAGGTATGGTTATGTTCAAAATATTATCTGATAATAAATTATGCAAATTAATGAAATGAATGGATAAATGCAAAGAAATGTTCAATTCTGCTCATACACAAATGCCAGGATTAAATTTATGTTCAACATAATTATACATAATTCACTATATTGTTTTAATACGTTGTTTGCGCTATGGCTTCTATATCATGTGTCACCAAACTTCATTTCTTTTGAAGAAGTGGTGTTTTTCTAGTCATTTAAGTGTAGTTGACGAGCACTCGTGGCATGCGTGAACCAGCGGCACGCGTGATCCAGCGGATAGATTCAAACAGGTTAGATAGACATTTGGATAAATCTTTTTGGCACATTTTGATACCAAGCTTTACAACACCTAACAACAAAGGTAAACCATGATTAGCACCATTTATAGAAAAGTGAGCGCTTTTCAAAAGTCAATTTTTCAATACACTGATAAGTAGGTTCCCTATAGTTTACATGTTAAAGGGGTGTTATAAAACGTCAATTTCTTCGCATTTCATTTTTGTATTCGCATTTTTGAAAAAATAACACTGCAAAAGCGATTTAAATACCAAAATACTGTATAGTAGAAAAGATTTAAATTTTACACAAACAATCGAATGTGGGAAACGGCGCGTCCAATCAGATAAAGAGAACATGTCACTCTTCGGCGGAGCCTGTGCCTTGAACATTTTTATGCCGAAATGTTCTCATCAAAATCAACATGTTGCTTGTATACGCTCGTATTTGTGTATTCAGGGTTCTCGACTCATAGTACATTACAAACGTTGCCTTCGGAAAGTCATTCACCCCACAGCCCTTTTATGGCAAAAGAATGTATCTTATATTTACTTTCCCAATGATATACTTCCTTTTAACATGGATTGTGTTAACTTGGTTCAATAATCCTCACTTTGGAAAAGGTTGCAACTTGTAAAGACAATAAAAGTAATATACTGCCTTTTACCACTACATGATTTATGGAGAAAAAAGCTAACTTTGATCATGTTAAAAGGAAGTATACTGTTAGGAAACTACATATAAGATACATTCTTTTGCCATAAAAGGGCTGCCCACTTCTCCTCCCTCAAGAAAAAACAAATAAAAAAACTCATCTCGCATCATGGTTTTCAGACCACCTAACGGAAACAAACTTGTTTTGGTTTTTGAGGGCAATACGCACCTTTCCTGATTACTTACGATTAATCTAAGGTCGACATGATGCTAAAACAGAGAGAAAATCCATTTGTCACAACTACACTCATTTACTGGTGAGCAATCTGTACGGGGTCTACCCGCTAGTCATAAGGGTTGCTAGTCATAACGTGTATTTTCCTATACCACGAGTGCGCTAGTCATAAAAGTATCTAAGGGTTAGGGTTAGGTTTAGGGTAGGGTTAGGGTAGGCTTAGGGTTAGGGTTAGAGTTAGGGTTAGAGTTAGGGTTAGGGTTAGCAGGGGCGGACTGGCCACTGTGGCGTTGTGGTGATCGCCACATGGGCCGCTTGGTTTTGGGCCTCTCAGGGCCGGTTAGGGGAGACGTCAAAACTCGACCGCCCGTTGACTGCCGGTTACGGGCGGTTCCGCCCGGTTCTTTCAGGTCAAATGTTTTACTGGTATATGAATATTCGCGCATGCAACACTGAACAACCGCCGGTTGACTTAATGCTGTAATCTGACCAATTTACACTATCAATCTGTTACTTTGCGGTCATAATAGCTCTCTCTATAATCGTTCTATAAAAAAAAAACATTCATAGACTTTCGGTATTGATTTTAAAAAGTTAATTGAGCTATAAACAGATTGAAAAAGCCAACCCCAGCGAAAATCAATAGCTGTATTGTACTGGTTGTCAACTGAGACTTTTAAGTCTTAAAAGAGCCCATTACTTCAAGATGTTATTGCTCACGTGTGTGACAGGCACTTTCAACCGGTCGTGTTCACCAGAGTGTTACTATTTGACCTCATTATGTGTGTATATTATAACAGACGACACGTTTTGTGAGAACCGAACGGAACCGGCCGTAACCGGCGGTTGCCGGGCGGTCGAGTTTTGACGTGATCCCGTACTCAAATTTTGTGACCGTGCGAAAATTTGTGACTGTGCGAAATTTTGTGACCGTGCGAAATTTTGTGACCGTGCGAAATGTTGTGGCCGTGCGAAATTTGTTTACCGTGCGAAATCTTTTGACCGTGTCCCCCCCCCCCCCCCCCCCCCCCCCCCCCCCACACTTACGTGAAATTCACGAGGTGACTGACTGGTAAAAAAATTGGGGCAACCTTTTACGAAAATTTACTACCGGGACGACATACTTCTGCCTGACATGGTCAAAAAGGGCCGCTTTAATAATTTTGCCACGGCCGCTTTCAGGTCCCAGTCCGCCCCTGAGGGTTAGGGTAGGATTAGGGTTAGGGTTAGGGTTAGGGTTAGTGGTTAGGGTTTATGACTAGCAACCCTTCTGACTAGTGACCCTTATATGACTAGCGACCCTCATGACTAGCGAGTTTGACCCATCTGTACTTGCAAACCAATCACAACCGGTTAAACGCGCAATCTGCAACACGCAACTAATGGCATTGCTAATGTACACATGTCGATCGTTCTGATAAAACACGCTCGACGTCTTTGATGCTCGTAATGATAACCATTTTGCGCATACGTATATCAAATAAGGCTCGTGAGCGGACATTGTGGTTTTTTTCATTCAATTCGTTCACGTATTCACAACACACAAACCTGGCATGCATATTGCTGTGGCGGCGGTCTGGTTTATCCTCTTCTGGTAGCGAGATACGGTGTGGGGTTGCGGGTGCACTTCATCTGACCTGATCGTATAAGCATGATAAGGAACGAACTCGGAAATCACTTCAAATTAGGCATACGATAGGCTACATCTCGCCAATCTTTTATTGAGAAATGGGGGATCGACAGATGGCAACGATTTGAAGATAAGCGGATATAGGATGGTATAGTAAAAAGACCCTCACTGGCTACGCCACTGCAAAAGTGGAGAACCACATGAAGTCTAGCGCCATCTGACTAAATTCAGCATGAACACTTAGTATTTATACACCAAAACCACGTGTCTTTTCAACTATCACGTGACCACACACACTAGTAAAGAGCGCCATTATGTTGCCTATACCGATTTCCGCTACAATATTATGTATAAGATATTATATTACCCTAAAAAACTTCATATCTAACCTATAACAGATATTGTCGGCAGAATGCTAGAACGTCGTAAATGATATTTCAGTCATTTTACAGGAGAAATATGATTTTTGTATATTATCGATGCTGTAGTCATATTAGTTGACTTATTACTGATTTTGGGAATGTTTACTTGATTATACACAGAAATAACGTATTAAATATTTAACACTACTTTTTGTTAAATTTGAAGAAGAAAATAGCATAAGTGCACATGGTTGAAACTCAAGAATGCAAGACTGTCGCACTACCACTTACGAAATTCTTCCATTCTGAGAAATTTTTTGAAAAAAGAGAGTGCCCATGCAAGTACGTCGTATGTGGTACTTACGACGTTCTTGGTTTTCTGTGAAATACGAGTGTATATTTTATAGTATAATAATCTAGCTTGCAATACTGACGTAAGTGAAAAGTGGCAATCATAACTTTTCACTGCACTTACGATTGTTTGTATTAATTAATACTTAATCAATTTATTTTAGAACTTCAAAATGGACTTAAAATGCGCGTTACTACCTACTCTTTCAAAATATGTAAAACAGTCAAAAATGTCACATATGACGTTCTAGCATTCTGTCGACGATATACTCCATAAAATATTAACTTAAAGGGCAGAAAACGACAAATCATTTTGAGGTCACGTGTTACTGATACCTGCTTCCATTCAGTTAGGTTCGTCGTCATCTAATCCTACATATTTAATTAAATCTGAGATTAAATATACTTTAAAATTCATTTACTGCAGATATTAACAATATAATTTTTTCTTCTTCTTTCTTGTGAATCTAACAGCAATTTGCCATCACAACGAATATTTGTACCACGGCATCTCAATTAGACGCCTTTTTGTTATATATAATAATTAACACAAATTAGATGTAATCATGGTAATTATAGATATCATCACTGGTGATTGATGAGTACGCTATCCTGTATGCTATTTATTGGGTTCAATGACGTCTTTACATAATTATATACTACGAATGTGTGAAGGTTAGAAGTGTTATTAATACTATACGGTGAAATGACACCTCCGGTGTCAATTTTAATCATCAATATGTGTGTAATGATTGTTTTGTAAGCCTGTTGAACGGTGTGGATCGACACGTCATAGCTTGTGAATTGTTTTGAAAATAGAGAGTGCAGTAGCTATCATAATAGTTATAAATGAAGAGATGTCACGTTGAAGGTAGTTTCTGGTTGAATGAAGCTTCGAAACTAAAGCGCTTAGCCTACTCCACAACGCTCGGCTGCTGAGCGCAAGCATTGACCACCATTGTCTAATCAGGTTGCGTCATATTGTTGTTGTGGAGCTACTGCGCATGTGTGAGGACGAAAATACTTCGAGTGTGTTGGAGTATGCTGAACATTTATATGCGCTGATATCTAGAGTAAAGGTAACTTTGAGTGAAGACTTTCACAAAGACGCTGGATGAAATAGTATCTTACAACAACCAGCGCGAGCGTA
The DNA here is from genome assembly GCA_035610835.1 of Ophiura sarsii. NCBI lineage: Eukaryota > Metazoa > Echinodermata > Ophiuroidea > Amphilepidida > Ophiuridae > Ophiura > Ophiura sarsii. The sequence continues at coordinate 14,662,184 of CM069456.1, read as the reverse complement.
AAAATACTTGATATAAATGTGGATGGCCAAGGAAAGCAATGCCTTGGTTTCCGTGAAAAACAGATAATATTCGAGCGAAGGTGATGCAAGCTATTATTACCTTGCCATCAAGAAAAAGAACTCCAAGAAATTATATTAAAATGCTAAATATGACTATGCATGTAACTTTTTGGTATTCAAAGTCGTTACGACCATTGTTACAAACTGTAACAACAACAACAATTCTGACAACCTTATTAGAAATATTGTTTATTTCATTATTGTTTTGACATACCAGTAATGTTAATATTCATCCCGCTACAAAGTAAACTTTGTTGCGTTCAAATCGGTGTTATAATGACAGAGGTATGATTTACTAAATCAATGGCAAACCGGCATGAAGGGGTGCCTAATGTTGCATTTCAAAAGAGTTGGTGTTCAAGAACGTAATCAAAATATAAATAATTATTTCTAAAAGACAAAAGTGAAAAACAACAACATATTTGTGCTTCATCTTCTCTCATAAACATGATAAACCCTGCATGGTGATCAAAGCCAACATTTTTAATCAGTACAAACACACGCTTTTACAGGGTGTGAGAGATCCTCTTTTAAATGATTTCTTCTTTTTTTAAATTTGTAGTAAAACTGGGTCCCGTCCCTCATGCTAGCGCCCTCACCGTTTATGCAAAAATAGGGGAATAATGTGGTTAATTGGTGATTAAAATGATTTCTAATTAGTTAAATGTCGTCGTTATTTGTCTTCAATAATCTTCTGTAATCCGATCATCATCAGTATGTAATCAACGTTATATTAAAGTCTTCAAGACAACATGATATCATCAGTAATCATCGTTAAACCAAAAAATAAGTACTTAATCATGTTTTAAATCATGGATAATCAGTTTTGTGAATAACAAGATGAACATGTGGGTCTTCCATCGGCCCACCCGAATCCAACTCTCAGCGGGAAAACACGGAGAATAACCGAAATATTACAATTTTTTCTGTGCCAACATGTTAGCTTTTTGTTTAATTTTCAGCCCATATTTGACATTTTTACCCTAATTTTACGCTGTTTTTCCTTTTTTTTTGTAGAGAAAATGTATTGGTTTGTGCTAGAACCAATTCTATGACATTTGAAACATAATTATTTCGCCCAAAACGGGTTATTGAATATTGTCAAACCCTATGACAAATATTGTTCTATATTTGACATCAACACAATACCGTGGTACGTACCTAGTACTAATGGATTGATTATGAGAAAATCAAATTGTTACGCATTCTAAACGCACGCGTATGTTATTGCTTTCACCCAACGACACACTTTATTGCAGTGAAATTTGCAGCTGTTGGTCACGCTTGAATACGTTTCAACAATATTTATATTAAACATGCCTACTTTAAAAAATATGATAAAACACTGACTTCGATATTGATTTAACAATATTATGCTATGCACTATATGATGTTAAGAATTTGCTGCGGGCGAAACTTTGCAATGTGGCGTAATTATGAGTTGTCTTTATACAAAGTACAGGGTGTCCCAGAATGATTAATACCGGGAAAGGGGCATATATTTAGCCACGGATACCATTGTTATCGGTCAAATTGATTATGATTTAAACATCACATACAGGGTGAGTAAAAAAACCTGCAATAGTGAAAAGAAGCCATTTTTTTTCAAAACCAAGTTGAATTTTAAAACTTTTATAAACGTTGTAAGAATGACATATTTGTTCCTAACTTTGTGTGAAAAAATGAAGTCGATCGCATTTTCTGTTTGTCTTTGGCGACCCACTTTGCTACACAACCTAAATTACATGTTTGTCCACGAGCACAGTGATTTTTAATTGAAGTTGCACACATTGGATTTTCATATTTAAATATTCCGCCAACAACAATTTGGAAAATTTCAGGTTTTTTTATTCAAATTTAGAATATTATAAGCATTTCATAGCATGGATGGGGTAAATTGATTATGTTAACTCACATGTAAACAAGAAAGGATACATTAAATTCCATAACATCACAAATGTATTCAAGTTTCCAAATTTGAATGAAAGACATATTTTTAAGATCTTATGCATGATTTGGGTATCTCGTGGACAGACGTGTGAAATGGATGCACGGGTAAAAAGGTTCACTATTTAGGCAAACGGAAAATGATATTGACTTCAATTTTGCACACACATTTAGTAACAAATAGGGTATTCTTATAACGTTTAAGAAAATTCGAACTTCAACTTGGTTTTAAAAACAAAGATGGCTTCTTTCCATAACATATTTGACCATGTTCAGTACTAAGCTTAATTTAAATGATATACAAGTAATTTTATTTGTCCTCTTTTGATTTCCACTACAAAATATGGCCATGTGCTTTGATATAACCACCCAAAATGGGTGGCAGCGTTACATTTTTGGTGACAAATCATCCATCTTTGTCTATTAACTCAACAACTAAATGTGGTAGAGCTATGGTTTAGGTGTCATTTGAAAGCCTATTTATCTAGCTACATTATGTGAATAAATCAGTTATTTCTATAACTGTTTAGCTGAGTTGTGATTGATTATAGTTAGAAAGTCAGGGTGGCGGTGGCGCTGTGTACAATCTCTATGGAGAATATAGAAAATGTACCCACCCCTACGTTCAATTTACAATAACTCCTCATCTCTGTATGGTACAATCATGATTTTGCTCTCATTTTATAGATTGTTTTATATTCTATAAGTTTCTGTTTAAACAAACGTGTCAACTATTACGTAACAATTGTAATCACAAATCGATTGCATTGCCCGTGACTTTCTACCTATTCGCTACACAGTGAACCTGCCCTAATTCATCAGTTTACATAAATGACTGTAACAAAAAAGTATGCAACCGATAATAGCAAAATTATACATTTTTAGAAAGCTCTAAGTTAGGGGAATTTAAAAATACCGTTTAAATTAGGATAGGTTGAATAGCCAGAAAAATATAATGTTAAACACTAATAAATATGAAATGTAAACGTGTGTGCTCATTCACGATATAGTATATTGCAACAAATTACCCGTGACATCCATTATGTTCCGATGGGTGAATTGCATGAGGAACTAATATGCACAGTAACATGATGATTGGGATAGGAATAACAAAAATATTGAGCTTGAATCAATATATGAAGAAGAAAATATCAATATTCTTTGAATATTCTTAATCACAACATGTTACCATCCTATGCAAATTCCAATAGATTATTTGGATTCCTTGTGAGATTACTGTTCAAAGAATATATACTTTTTATGTAGTTATTGCGATATGCTAATTCGAATCTCAGATGGTGTAAAGTGTAAAAATCTGGACATGAAACGGGAAGCTTAAGGGTGGCGAGTTCAAAACACACGGCCATATATATCAACTGTAGGTGAAGTTTTATGAAGCAATATTTGAATGGGAAGACACTTTATAAATCTATTGCCCCGAGGTACAATAGTATTTACCCGAAGCCGAAGGCTGAGGGAACATAATCATCGGGTAAAGAGCAGTCCATATTTGTTTTATACGCATAATAAATAGTTTAATGTGCGATTTTGTTAAAATTAGACATGAAAACGACCCAGTAAACCCAAAGAATACTATTACTGCAGACGGCTTGTTTACGTTTGAAGAGCGACTCCTCTTTTGCTGCATGTTGCGCACTGAGCAAACGTCGTACACGGACGATGGTGTAATACATTTATTATTAAATGTTTTTACCGACCCCGGGTTATGGCCTACAACTAGATTTGTAGAAATTATAGAGGAAGCGTTGTCAGTAGTCCAGGCAAATGACCAGATCTGGAAATGTGCTATATCTGGAAATCGATTACCTGATCTGGAACGTAATGCTTCGCACGTGTGAAAAACTGAGCAGCTGATTTTAACATTGATTTCAGCAATGTTGTACTTTTTTAAATTGGAAAGTGACTTAGACAAAGCTATATTATAATACAATAGCAATAGGGTTAAGTGCAACAATGGAAACTGCATCATTTTTTATTCAAATGCACTTAACCCTATACCACTTCTTTCTCTCCATGAAAAGTTTCTGGAGTTTCTGTAACTGAACTTGCTCGTCGATTTGGAGTTACAAGGAAGGTTGCACGGAAATGGAGAGACAGGTGTGTTGGCTTACAAACAATATAGATGATACTGGTCATTGAAAAGGATGAGTCACACACCAGTAGATACAGGTGTTGGACACAATATTGATGATGTAAGATGTTCGGGTTATGATTGTCTTTTCATGGAGAAAGAGAAAGAAGAGGTACACCCTAGATTTACTGTTTTGTTAACGCTCTTTTCATGGGATAGGGTTAAGTGCAACAATGGAAACGGCATCGTTTGTAATTTAAATGGCCACTGCTTCATGCTATTGTGATAAATGATGTGCCAAAATGCGCGGGAGGAAATGCCTATTCTCTCCCACTTATTGAATTTATTTAGTTTTATTTAGAGTCCTAAGAAATAAACACAAGGCACCTCGAAAAAAGTGGATACTTTCTTTTTGTTCGGTGTTTATCATATTGGTAGTAGAATTAGAAATACATCCAACCAATATGTTTGCAATATAATATTTAGTACATTATAAGGCCACAAAACAAGTTTGTCTCAGAAGACCGCGAGCGCGGTAGCTTTTTATTCCTATTTCACAGCATATCTTTGATTTTTTTGAATTTTTGAAAATTATGACGCTACACTGTTTGTTTTAGTTATTGACTGGACGATGCTTCTACAAATTTTAACATAAGCGTTATAAATAATTGTGATTAGGTCTACTTGATACCATCATTGGTAGAGAATCAACAAGGCCGCTGCTGATGGCAGATTCTTTCATCAGACAAATTCGTCTTATGTCCGTATTTTAAAAAAACCACACCTCGTAGAAGCATGTACAAAGCATGGGTAAAGAGGTTCAACAAAGGCAAAAGAATGTGATTGACTTCATATTTTCGCATGAAATTATACATATCAAATATGTTATTCTTATAGCGTTACATCAACTTGGTTCTGTAAACAAGATGGCTTCTTTCCACTATTGCAGTTTTTTTACTTACCCTGTAGACAGTCTTTTAAGTGTTTCCAAATAACGCATAGTACATCATTTCCAATAAAAGGGTGACATCGTCCCGTTTTTGCATTTTGTTTCCTTTCTTCGTATTTTAGATGGCCTTCCTTTCTAATATAATATGATAGCAAAGATCTTGCTGATCTTTGCGACTTCCCAACCTATTATAATGTTGACAAGATGTGTTTAAGGTCAGTTTCTGAGAATTATTTGCATTTCGACTTCTATTCTACCTTATATCCCACTGTTACGTCGAAACAAAACACATACCTCGAGCCAACAATGCTATAATCACGATGGGTCAATATTGTAGCATATTGAAAATGGATTCATGGACCATGGATCGAGTTGCTTGGTATATTTGAACAGAAATTATGAAAAGCATGGATGATCGTCTGTATTGAAATAATGTACAAAACGTGCACTATGTCTGTACGGCTTGCATGTTTGAACAGCCCGCTACCATATATGGGTACTGATAGCCTGTTGCGAAAAAACGCGTAAGTGGAAATAAAAAATCTTCAGAAATGTTAACGAATTCAATTATTGCATGAATTCACCGACGATATTTACGTAACACAATATTAAAAAAGATTTGTTTATACACGTGTTTCACTCAGTATTTTATTAGATCTAAACTCGAACAAACGAGCACTTGGGACATGCAGTACTTCTTTTCAAATCGATATAATTTGTAGGAGTGAGAATTTCGAGTTATGTATTAAAGTTGAGGAGTTATTTCATGACAGCGCTTGCGACAACATGGCCTTTTTTATGGTTCCTTTTGATCGATCAGAGACATAGCTTCAATTGAAAATACCGACTGAGCCGTCCCTGTAATTTAAATGTCACTGGTTTGGATGACATCATTCAGGTACGCTCATTTCGATCAACAAAGTGAAAGCTATAATTAGATAAACCATATAAATTTATTGTATAGACATTTAATGACACTTCAATTACTGTAACTGCGTTTCTATTCTAATCAGGCACATGCATTATGGGGTAGTGCATAATTTACATTTACGGGGATATGTTCCCATAGTATTCATGGTAGCATCTTAAAAATGGACGTGATCCATTTCGTGGACCACGAGTCGAGCTGCTTAGTAAATTTGGATGACATCAGGTGTACCTCAACAAAGTCCATATCGAGGGTTGAGTGCCGGAAGGCCGTAACTCAATAAATGCTATTTTGAGATAATCGACTTTCAAATATTTGGACTCATTACAATACACTGTAGCACCCAACTTATATCTCTAATTTTAGTCACATTAAGAGTGGTTCATGCTTTATCTCTTTATGGTTCTGAAAATCTAGGTTATATGGATTTTTTGTACCAAAATATCAATTGGCCCAAATATTGAGTTACGGCCTTCAGGCGCTCAACCCTCGATATATTGTACCGATATTTTTAATCAATAAATAAATATTTTAAAAAAACCCAGAAATACGGTTATAATAATCGAAGTTTCTTAAAAGAAACTTCGATTATTATAACAGTATTTCTGTTTGCATCAGTCAAAGGCATTATGGGGTTGTGTATATTAAATGAACACTAAATTAACGACAAAAATATTCCTGCTATTCGTGGTAAAACTGTTTACAATTAAGTACGATTATTTGACCATCATAACATCATTTGTACAGAGGCTATAGCATGTTCATGCTATAGCATGATGAAACTGTTTAAAATCTAAAAAGATTTTTGACCATTTATTCACCAAATTCATTTGCAGATGGGATGGTTACTCATCAATAAAAACTGTAATTTATTTTGATTACTTTAACACTTACCATACACAGAACAGATTTTTCAAAAATCTTTCACAGATATCAAACTCTATCTCAAAAATTACAGAACCAATACTAGCCATTTTTATACTTATTTTAATGCATTTCTCATGGTGATTCCAAATTTGGTGATGCAGTGCAAAAAGTATGACATTTTCGAAACATTTTGTGACATTTTGGAACTGTTTTCTGCAGACGCCTGTCGCGTGGAAAGTGTAAAATACCATAAAATCTTTGGTACAGAGGCATTGTCTGATCAGGTCAATACTTAAAACTGATTATAATAACTTCACAGTAACTTGATTTGCAGAGATTTCTTAAAACGTTAAAATTGTTATTATATATTACTTATTAGATTAGGTTTACCGTGAGATAGTTATATACTTAAGGTGGTCATAGTAGATAATGATTATTTCGCTGTAATAAAATGTGTGAGAGACTGATGTATTGGTGGTAGCTATCCAGCAATATACCTCGATAATGACTTCTCTACTTGTGATAGCGCGTGATGACATTTCATGTAAATTCGGTTTATTATTTTACATTAGAAATAGTCCACACAAAATACCTTTAATTCCTACACAAATACAAATTTAAAAATTTACAGCTCAGCCACGTTATCACAATATCCACAAATCGCAACGTTCCTTCTTAGTACGTTTAGGCATATTAGATGCTTGAGGCCGTCAGCTAGTCGATTCAAATTTAATAAAAGGCTTCACATAACTTTAATAGCATCTATCTGACCTTATAATATCACGTTGATGCATGCTATATATTTATGATCCTTAATAAATTAATATCGGTGCACCGCATTTTGCTGAATATCCACGTGCTACAATGTATAAGTAAACAAAAGTATTTATACATCCATACGCTACTAACTTTAATAATGATCAATTTGATCATATTGAAAGAAAAATTGATAAATTATCAATGGCTTTTCATACAACACTTGTCGCACTGCATGCCTATTTCATCCTATCTGGAAGATTCCCCTTGTCAACAATTAGCGATACAGCAACATTGAGTATTAATCTTGAATTTCTCTCAGTCATGTCTTGGGTGCTGCTACTACCACTGTGATGATTTCTCGTGATATGATTGCCTTTTAGATAATTGATGAGGGAAAACTAATAATCTATGTTTATCAGTTGAATTACTCTATGGTGTCCTCGACAGTAGCATGTTTCGTAGTGTTGGAATCGCTAGGAGGCTGGTGACGCAGTTTATGTCCATCGACCCAATGAAATTTGTATATCGAGATGTTGCAGAAATATATTGTTAGTTGGTTGGATCGTGTGATTGCCCGATCAAACAACGACACCAGCGAATACACAATCAAATGCTGATGAACAACGAGCGGTATTAGTTTCTTTCCGTTTTAATACCCATGGCCTTTATGAAGTACTCACTGTTCTCAATACTGATCTGGATTACTTTTGAAATTTGCCAAACTGGAAAAACATTCTTCTTTGGAGTCATTGGTCCATGGGGAGGATTCTACGCGGCTGGAAAACACACAGCAGGAGCCATTCCGATTGCATTGGAGCAAATAAAACTTGATAATGATAGTTTTTATGAGATTAATCGCGCTGGACATAAGTTTCAGTATTCCTGGACGGATACGGGATGTAACCCGAGTATCGGGATACCCAAAGTAGCAGACCTGATGTATGGATTGGGACCATTTGAAACCAAAGTCGATGTAATCATCGGCTCAGTATGCAGCGTCGTCTGCGAACCCGGAGGATATCTTGCACGAGAAATGAACTTACCAATGGTATCATACGGTTGCTTTAGCAACTTGTTATCAGATAAATCTATTTATCCTACATTCGCCAGAACTACTGGACCAGTAACACTTTTCGCACCTGTGTACGTTAAGGTTGTTCAGTCATATTCGTACGGAAGGGTTGCCCTTTTTCTCGGTGCAGAGTCTTTCTATACTTTATTAGCTGCAGCCATCCGAAAAAGTTTTGTCGACGCTGGAATTATTATCACAGATACTATCGGACTTACTGGTCTTAGTTCTGGTGGTACATCGACCGTATTATCGGAACTCGCAGGTATAAGACATCATTGCAAAGGTTAGTGAAGTATTCAGAATGGATTTTTCTATTGGCATTATATCGATCACACTATTGAGTATAGTGGCGTATTCGGAGCTTGTTCCTAAATCTAACCCTAACCCCAAACCTAATCAGATTGGGAAGTGTCTGGTTTACGGACAGTGATCGATCCATATCCGAAAAGTAGAAAAATAAGATGAAGGCTTATTTAAATGTCTGCACGTGGTCCCTGCTAATTATTAAAGTTTCTGCTACCTTACTTATAAAATAGGATCATGATGGACGGATATAGAAACTGAAAAACCCAATTGCCTTTGTCTTAGTGTAAGTCTCTTAATGAATATTTATACGATGGGGATACAAAATTATTAATTTAGTTTGTAGGGATTTTTCGCTGACCCAGGTTCCTGGGTAACAATTATTCATGCAACATTAAGCTATTCAAGGCCGTATACACATGTTTATTTTAATTTGCATCGCATAGTTACACTAACTTGATTGTATCCTTTGAACGTCCATGGTATTGAGAAAATATTGGTTTGGGCTAGAAACAACTTCTTCTTTAACACAAAACAAATAGAACTACTGTCTCAAAAAGAGGTTTCTTATAATGTTAGTGGCCATTAGTATTGTTATATATTTGACAGTACCACAATACCATGGTATGTACATGATAATAATTAAATGACATTTGCTGGAGAACAAATCATTTCTTCTTACGCCTTATTGCATCCATTTAATGATGAAATTTTCAGCTGTTTGTCACGATTAAAGTCATAGCAATATCATTATTAAACATACATATCTTTAAACTATGATACAACACTGAAGTGCTATCGATGTACATGCAGAATTCGCCTATATACATTATATATACTATATGTATTTTTCAATCTGTGGTTTGTACAAGATTTGAAATTCAAAATATAAGGCGAGTGAAAATTAGAAATGCGGCCATAAGAGTTATCGTATAAACTCCGCTACATATGGTATTTTATTTCTTGTAGTCATGGTAGTACCAATATATATTTGCGCATTTGAAATATTTGGCAAAAATATCTGATATACAGGGCGTGTCTAAAAGTGTTCCATGCGTAAACATGATTTGTTTGGCCATGAAAAATAATATATATGAATTTGATGTGAAATAGTAATAATCATGTTCAGCAATCTTTAAAGTGTCATAAGATTTTTTTATCAAATTGTGGCAAATTTACTCAGGCATGTCAAATTCAGCTTTGGCCACTTTTGATATGCAGAGAAGAGAACTCTTTGATTAGAATCGTCATAGTGTGTAATTGAACATAATCAGTGAACAATAATATACCTAATAAATGTTGATTTGAACTGAACAACAAATCTTCATCCATGTTATCCAGAACATTTGAATATTAGAATGTATCCTGTTATAGATTATCATTGGAATGTCAAAGCATTTTGTTTTCAACTGGAAATCCAATTCCTGGTCCAAAATGGCAAGAGTAGCCAAAATGGGATTCACAGTCTTTGTACTGAGTTGATTATATCTCTGGTGCTGAGGGGTAGTGTATTTGATAGACGACTAATAGGTCTTACCAACCTTGTATTCTTTAAAACAAAACACATGTATCTTAATAATAATGTTGTCCTCCATGGGACACTATTTGGACACGCATTGCAGGAGCAAGGAATAACTGGATTCCTTGCTCCTGGTATTCCACGCTGCTTGATGTTATTACAAATTGAAAACTGATTTATATTGTATTCTGAGTAGGGGATAGTATGTAGCCATGATACATTTCGTGTCAAATGTTTGTTAAAAACAAAGTTGGACTTGATTCAATATCTTAATGGAATGAATTGAGAAAAATCAGGGTTGCTTTTTTTTTTACTCACGGTAATGGGGATCCCTACGTTATTCAAAATGGGTACACTATATCTAAATCAAAAATGACTTCAATTAAATAAAATGAGTTGAATAGTTTATCAGCTTGTTTGACTGAGCAAAAAGATTCCGAAATTGTATAGTTTGACATGTCCGATGTTTCATTACAGAGTTGTCAAGCAAAACGTAAAACGTTCATTGACCTTTTGCATGTAGGGTGAAAAATCTATCTTTGTCCGATATCAATAAAATGAGACCTCAAATTGTTTGTTTGGTCACAATGATTTAAGAAAATATAATTGTTAACAATTCATACCCATAGCTCTAGGGGTTATGGCACATTTTACGTTACCTGTTTATAGGAATATTGACATTTATTTTTACCTCGGATCAATATGGTACTCTCACCACTCTCCAAGTCGTCCAATGACCTTGGATCGGATTTAAATTAAGACGCACGCATTTAGTGACCAGTATTAGATTAAACTCAAATGGGTACAACTCTTAATATTGAATACTATTTTAATTGAAAAAGATGTTTCTACATTTATAAATGGCCACTATTGCTCCTCCGTTATAAAACGTTTCACAATATCAGTGTAATTTTCTTGCCCTTTGTGAATTGATTTAGAGCGATTCGTAAACGCATACGCGAGTGATTTCATTTCCCAAATCAATCTGGATATCCACACCATGATTATTGCTTTGCACATTTCGCTATTAGCACTTGTTTTCATAAAGGTATTTGCAACTCATGGGCGATGACATCGCTACGCCTTTTAATGTAGGGATGGCTGAACTCAATCTGTGTACTTGATAGCAAACAATCAGCGTGTTTTTACTGAAGAAAAAAGCAAGCATATGACTGCTAACGGATTAAAATCCCCCAGTAAAAACACACCACCACCGGCATTTGCCCGCTCATACCGGGTTTTTTGTCCTGGATTTTAGATGCCTTTTATCCTTCGAAACCAAGGATAATAGCGGTTGAAACCGGTTAGGAAAAGCAGTCTTTCGTCAGTATAAACACGCACAGTTCCAGCTCAGCGCGTTTGCCGATGGTAAGCGGAAATGGGTATAGTCATGTGACATCAGACTAGCGCACTGTAAATGTCGTACGGCAGACGCCATTTTGCTACTGTCAATACCACAATGCATCGCGAGTGACCTGCTTACGACCTTTCACTGGCATTTATTATAATGAGGTCAGCGGCAGCCGGCAAGTTTGTTTATCGTACTGCAATAAAAACACGTCTCTCACACGAGCAACCGGCTTTTATCCTGCTTTTTATAAGACGGGTAAAAGCCGGTTTGCTTAATAAAAACACGCTGAATCACAGGTTGCTTATATTTTCATGATTGCACACTACGTGGAAATATCTCCTTTCTCAATGCTCAGCTAAGTGTATCACTGCTGTACATTAAAGGCGTAGTATGCGATATTTTTCAAGGAACGACCACTATCTTGAGTATTTATTCTAAATGTATTGTTTGGTCACATTACATTCATAAACATGAACCTAAAATATCTTCAATACGTTTCCTGATTAACACCGTTTACGGTGTTTCCGTCTACGATTGAAACTGTACAAGAGGGCGGAATGCTTTTTGATGAAAATCGAAATAATTTATGTTGAAAAATTGCTTACATTTAATACATATTTCCATTATCATTTAATAAAGTTCTGTGATGTAATTTTACGGAAAATACAGTCAAGTTCAATTTACGAGTCCAGACATGTCTTTCTTGATAGTCAAACTTCATTATAAGAGAGAGAAAAAACATATCTGTTAAAGTTTCAAAAATATCACTTGCTTTAAGATATATGCGTATTTGAAGACGTGATGGATAATCCATAAAACCTAAAACCTGTAAACCATAGTTGTAGAGAGACGATTTATAAGTAGTAAAATGTCAATGACCGTCTCAGCTGAAACGGTGTCAATTGCATCTTCCCCTCCATTCAGCGTTCGAAATAACGGTCATCCGGTCATCCGAAGTGACCACATTTAGCGATGGATAACTAGTTTTTCCTTGCCGATTATCCGGCGGATAACCATAATTTTATTGACACCAAATATGTATATAAAATGATTATGTAGAAAACAAGCAGTAAATTAAGAATTATGTATACATAGTAACTGGCAGTTCCATGCACACCAACCACCGGTAGCAATCTTCAGACTGGAGCAGCAACAGCAACAGCAACGCTGATTATCAATCTTGATTTTCTCTCGGTCATGTCCCGGGTGCTACCACTGTAACGACTTCTCGGACCAATTGTTAACACACACAATGTCGTATAACTCATCACATTTGCACTGTGCGATCGATAGCCCCGTCAATCCTGGCTAATACACACACCCCGAGAAACCCCAATTGGTCCTTTCTTCTCGTGCTGTGTATTGGAAATGCGACTTTCGAAAATAGGATACTTTTCTTTAAATGGTGTTAATCATGGTTTATCTTTGTTGTTAGGGGGCAAATTTGGTATCAAATTATGCCTAAAAGATTCCTCTAAATGCCTATTTAGCCTGTTTGGTCAAAAAAAAATTGAATGTTACTCAAAATGACATAAACAAAGTGGTATACTTTCTTTTGTTGAACCCTTTATAATATATTCATTGTCACTTCGTTGGATCGTGATAATAATAGTTTTCATGAAATTAATCGTGCTGGACATAAGTTTCAGTATTCCTGGACGGATACGGGATGTGATCCGAGTGTCGGGATACCAAAAGTTGCAGACCTGTTGTACCGATTAGGACCAATTAAAATAAAAGTCGATGTCATTTTCGGCTCAGTATACAGCGTCGTCTGCGAACCTGGAGGATATCTTGCAAGACAAATGAACGTACCAATGATTTCATGTTATCAGATAAATCTATATTTCCAACTTTTGCTAGAACCACTGTAACACTATTTGCTCCAGTGTATGTAGAGATTTATGAAATCTTATTCGTACTCACGAGTCGCGCTTTTTACTGGTGCCGAGTCGTTTTATTCGCTGTTAGGAAAATCTATTCGAGAAAGTCTAATCGAGGCGGAAATAATTGTAGTTGATTCAGTTACACTGGCGGCCAATCATCCGTTTCGTCGGATTTGTCTGAAATACGGCAGGCTTGCAAAGGTATTGTAGATGTTTGTTAATTACAACTTTGCTTTTGATTTGATCAACAATGAAACATTTGTTTGAGGTGGTAATGGATAAAGCGCGATGATTGCTTAATTGATGTATATTTATTGTAGCACCTACACCGCGGCTGCGTAATCGGTAACGAGCCTGCTAAAATTGACGCATATTGTATTATTTACAGCGAAGGTTCATAAAATAGATTTAGGAATTACAAGATTTGAAGCCAAATCAGTTCCTGCCGACCCATAGCCTCCTATTGAAATATGACAAGTCCCTTACTTATTCCATTTTCCTAAAATTAGACTAGCGTGACTGATGTTTCAATCGTTACATTTTAAATCCGAAAATATATTGTTTATTGATTAATATTTTTAAAAAGTGTCATTTTTAAGAATGGATACGTGCCATTTGATTATTAATTATTTATCTTTTGGAATGTCAGACAAAATCGAAGCGGTTCGTTTTGTCTCCGTAGATATATGTATTTTTGGACGTGTTATTCTATCATGCTAATACGACACTTTAATTTGATTTGTGACAATTCAGATTTCTGTTAAGAATAAGAAGACATTCTCAACCGATGTCTTTACAAGTTTCTTCTTAACAATACGAGGGTCGGTCAATATTAAGAATGAATGTAATCTTGGTATGGGATGCACTGGTGATTTTATTGAAGGATACTGTAATCAATAAAAAATATTACCTTTGGTTATGCAACGTCATTAACATAAACACAATAGGTTTCAACTACTGACTGAAATATGTCAACATTTGACTGGACAAGTAAAAGGTTGAAATGTGGGTCGATTGATACATTTGCCAATATCTTGGCGAAAATAAAACTACATTTAGATCTGAATTCCTTAATACAGACAAAGAGAGACGATTTCAATTACTTAGTACTCATTTATTAAGCAAAATCCGCAGTGGCGTAGCTAAGTTTTTCATATTGGTTGGGCGAAATATAAAAGTGAGCCGACAATACCTACCGAGTAAAATAAATGCGAGCGTAGCGCGGCAAATGTGCTATTTTACACTAATTTTCGGATGATTGATGTACATTTCAGCTCGGCTTTGTACTTTTGACCGAATTTTATAATTGCCAAATAAACTGACAGTCCCAATCTTAACCGACACGACTCAAATGATGGTGAAGCGATCAGCCCTCCCCCATGTTAAATAACAAAGGATAAAGAAAAATGAAGAGATTGTAATTAATTAAATTGTTGCGGGACGTAAAGCAATACTATTATGGATTTTAAACATTAGAAGTAGCTGATCATGAAATTATCTTAAACTGTTGAAATTATGTTACAATTACTTTAACGATACACAGCTATATAAAGATAGAAGCCATCTTTAATTGATACATCCATGTATATCTCACTTTTGATTATCAATATATATATATATATATATATAGTTGGTTTAAGGTTATTGTCTTAGGTATCATGCTTATGCAACATATTTGGGATCGACCTGCTCCCGGTGCCACGTTATGCAATCTCCTTTGAATGTTTTTCACACAAATATTTCAAATTCACGCCAAATAACTACTTTTGCAGTGTCCAAAGGGTACTCACTTTACGCTAATGCTTTGACGTCATAGTTCATACTTTGAAATCCAAAAGTGAATTAGAATAATTTCAAAGACAAAGATTTATACTTTTTAAGGATTACACTGTCTTTCAGTATAATCACTCAAGATCACTTTCCTTACATACTTACCAACCATCATATTTAATATTTTTGTAGTTATAATTCCGTTATTGCGTTTAATAGAATTGGCTCAGACATTTGTAACTCTATCCCATTGGATAGTCAAAAGTATATACGTTTATTATACATTTCATGTCATTCTGCAGCACCGATGCATGCAAATAATCAAAATAGTAACTTTGTTTGAGGAAATGCTAGTCTTATGAATTAATTGTAGTGATTTTCTATTATGTCGGCCTATTTGGTGGCGCTAAATACTGACCTAATATATAATAACTGGAGCTACGATAAATACCAGCAACATATTCAAATGTAATAAACGGCGCCGGCTCCACGTTCCTTTAATAGCATCTACGATATTATACCACCAATTTGATGCTCTGTATTATCCTTACCAAATTAATATCGGTGCACTGCAACGATCATTAACGATAGGTTTTTAGCTTTTCGTAACATGGCGCATAGTCATGCCTAATAACATTTAATTATGGCTTGAAGGTTGTTCTTTTGTAAATACATGTATTAACGATATAGCAAAGCACAATATCAATCTTGAATTTCTCTCAGTCATGTCTTGGGTGCTACCAATGTGACGACTGCCCATATTGATAAATGAAGGAAAACTGATAATCTATCGATACACCCGTTGAATTATTGCGGGAATGACAGTAACATGTTTTGCAGTGTTGGACTCGCTAGGAGGCTGTTGACGCACTATAGTATGTGTGAGTCCATTGACGTATTACTTTATATCCAGATGTTGCCGAAATAGCTGCTGCCGAAATAGTTTTCCATTGGTTGGGTCGTGTTTATTGCCCATTCAAACACCATCTGCATCAGTGAACAAGCTGACACATTAACCATTCGACGAGCTACTAACATTCGTGTCTTCACTATGTAAACCAATTGCCCTATTTACTATGAAGTACTTACTGTTCTCAATACTGGTTTGGATTACTTTTGGAATTTGCCAAACTGGAAAAATATTCTTCTTTGGAGTCATTGGTCCATGGGGAGGATTCTACGCGGCTGGGAAACACACCGCAGGAGCCATTTCGATTGCATTGGAGCAAATACGACTTGACAATGATAGTTTTTATGAAATTAATCGTGCTGGACATAGGTTTCAGTATTCATGGACGGATACGGGATGTGATCCGAGTGTCGGGATACCAAAAGTAGCAGACCTGTTGTATGGATTGGGACCATTTAAAACTAAAGTCGATGTCATTTTCGGCTCAGTATGCAGCGTCGTCTGTGAACCCGGAGGATATCTTGCAAGAGAAATGAACGTACCAATGATATCATACGGTTGCTTTAGCAACTTGTTATCAGATAAATCTATCTATCCTACATTCGCTAGAACCACTGGACCAGTAACACTTTTCGCTCCTGTGTACGTGAAGGTTGTTCAATCATATTCTTACAGAAGGGTCGCCCTATTTCTCGGTGCAGAGACTTTTTATACTTTACTAGCTGCAGCCATCCGAAAAAGTTTTGTCGACGCTGGAATTATTATCACAGATACCATAGGACTTACTGGTCTGAGTTCTGGTGGTACATCTACCGTATTATCGGAACTCTCAGGTATAAGACATCGAAGCAAAGGTTAGTGAAGTATTCAGAATGGGTTATTCTATTAGCATTATATCGTTCACACTTTTGAGTCTTAGTAGCGCAATCGGGGCTTGTTCCTAAATCTAACCCTAACCCTAACTATAATCAGATTGGGAAGTTTCTGGTTTACGGACGATGGATCAATCCATATCCGAAAAGTATTTTGTCATATAGAATTTTGTTAAGACTACTGCTACCTTACTTATGAAAATAGATCATGAGTGGTGGATGGATATGGAAATAAAAAAACAATTGCCTTAGTGTCAGTGCAAGTCTCTTGATGAATATTTATACGATGGGGATACAACATAATTAAATTTAGTTTGTAGGCATTTTTCGCTGACCCAGGTTCCAGAGTAACGATTATTCATGCAACATTTAGCTATCCAAGGCCGAATACACATGTACATTTCAATTTGCATTGCATAGTTACACTATTCATTGTGAATCCTTTGAACCTCCATGAGAAAAGCAATCTGGGATTGAACATCCAAGTCAAGAAGATGATATCTCGCGCGAGTAGACGATTATTATGTTATGTGCTCTTCGAAAACATGCTGCCCTACACTGCAAAAAGGTTGCTTAAATATTTACTCAACATTTTACACAACGTTGTTGAAGTATGCAACCGCTTAACAGTTGCGTAACATTTACCCAACACCGTTGGATAACATGTTTTCACCAACAGTTGAACAATTCTAGATACTCAGCAGTTGCACAATTTTAATTACACAACAGTTGGGTATTATTAATTAACCATTTGTTGGGCATTTTGGGACTGTTGCTTAATTTGTGAATTGTTTTCATTATATATTGAGCATTTTTGTATAGCAACTGTTGCTTAATTGATCAAATATAGCCATATGTTGGGTATTTTATTTGTGTCAAGTTTTTATTATATACTGAGCATTTTTGTATAGCAACACGCGGTAGGCAAAATAATGTGCATTCTGGGCGATGCAGTAGAGCTACATACATCACTTCCTCCCGGTAGTGAACCGGTAACTTGTAATGGGAATTCTAGGCGATGCAGCAGAGCTACATACAATATTCCCGTTCGGTAGTGAATCTGTAATTTATTTTAACATGTTATTAAACTAGGCTTATACATGATATCTGACATCTCTTATCAATGGTGTTATTACTGTGAACGTTTGCCAAACGTAGTCTTGCTATCTGGGTATGAAGGTATAAATAGTCCATATTATACAGGGTGAGTCAAAAAAAAGTTTACCCTAATTGAAAAAATCTAAAAAAATATTTCTGACCACAAAATCAAGGCAAACAAAACTTTAAATGATTGCGCCATTTCTTTGCTACCATCTGGAATAAAATCACGCTATTTGATGATACCGTTAAGTAAATATGACTATTTCTGTACAGGAGCTGTTTTTTCACCAAAAACACGGTTTTTAATTTCAAGCTTAAAATAATGTTTACTAGGATTATGATGTAAAGCATTACACATCTTGTTTATTAAAAGAATTAAGTAGACAATAGACTTGTTCAAAATTGTCTCCTAATAGATTAAAACAATAGACAGCTTTAAGGCCTATTTATGACACAATTACCACACTTTAATCATTTCATAACAAAGGAATTGATCCTTTCGCTGTCGGTATTGTACTTTTTTATTGGTCGTATCTTATGAAATATAATGGTCAAGATCTGGAAGCGTGTTCGGACGTTAAATTGGTCACTTTTATTCAAAACAGCGTTAATTAAGTTTCCCTCAACCAATCTAAACCAGATAAAATTCATATTAAAGCTAATTGATTTGTCTTTATACCGTAGTACATTGTTTTGAAAACAAACGAACACTTTTTTATAAAAAAAATCGCTGAAGTTGAGTAAACTTTTTTTTGACTCACCCTGTATAATACATAAACATATTTATGTGATTCTTTTGGTGCAAAATAGATCACATGACATGAACTATTCAGTATATGTCCATGTCGTGTATTTTTTGGCTATACAAATCGACTATTCAATATTCATCGGTAGTGACGTCGCTATAACACCGTTGAAATGATATTCATAAACAAATATATTTCAAACAAGGATGGCAATTTTAAACTATTTGTCAGTGTATTCCGTTTTGGATGCCAAGACAGAATAAATCTAATTGTGGTCCGGCGCTACAAAAAGGTTGCTTAAATATTTACTCAACATTTTACACGTTGTTCAAGTATGCAACCGCTCAACTGTTGGATAACATGTTTTCACCAACAGTTGAACAATTCTAGTTACTCAAAAGTTAGGCAATTATATTCACTCAACAGTTGTTCAAGTATGCAACAGCTCACGAAATTGGCTTTTTTGGACAACAGTTGCCTAAAATTCACATGTGCGTAACTTCCATCAACTGTTGCGTGATTGGCCTCAATGCTCATGCAACAGTTGCCAAAGTGGAATATTTTTACGCAACATATTTTAGCAACAGAAACCGTTTCCACCAACATTTTAAGGACATTGTTTTCGACGAATTGCTCAACGCTGGGGATTTTTTACTTTTATACAACGCCTAACTTTCTACATATATTGAATGAATTGTAATCAACACGTCAACCAACGGATGATAGGAGTACTTTTAGCAACGTATTTTAAGCAACCTTTTGCAGTGTAGTTGGGGACATGCTGACCATTTTACAAACCTATATCCGACCAATTTTGGAATATGATTGTGCTGTCTGGCATCCTGCGCTTACTAAAAATCAAAGCTTCCAAATTGAAAGGATTCAAAAACGCACTTGCAAAATCATCATTGGCAACAACTATCATGACTACGAGTCTGCGCTTCGCGAACTCAACATCACCAGTCTTGTCGATCGCAGGGAAGAATTAGTTTAGAAGCTTGGTCAGCAGGTCCTCAACTATAAAAGACATCGCCACATTCTCCCAGAGATGAGATCCATTAACCACAACCTCCGTCGCAGCAACATATTTCCTCAACCATAGTGCAATACCAACAAATACCCAAAATCCACCATTCCTTATATCATAACAAATCTCATTGGCGTTTTGGATGATTAATGTATTTTGCTGATGTCTGTATTTCGTTGCAGTATTGTTACGCATGTATTTTTGATATATATATATATATATTTTTTTTTTTTTTAAGCTGTTGTACATTGTAAAGCCGGCTTTTTCAGCTTATGCTGCCTGCTGGATATTTTTTATGTCGTGAATAAATAATTAAATAAATAAATAAATATTGATTTGGGCTGGAAACAACTTATTTGATACAAAACAAATAAAACTACTGTCTCAAAAAGAGGTTTCTTATAATGTTAGTGACCATTACTATCGTCCTATATTTGACAGTACCACAATACCATGGTATTTACATGATAATAATGGAACGAAATTTTGCTGGAGAACAAATCATTTCTTCTTACGCCATATTGCATTCATTTAATGATGCAATTTTCAGCTGTTTGTCACGCTTGAATTCATAACAATATTATTATTAAACATACATATTTTACAACTATGATACAACACTGAAGTGCTATCGATGTCATGCACATGTTGCCTATATACATATTTACTATATGTATTTTTCAATCTGGGGTGTGTACAAGATTTCAAAATTCAAAATATAAGGCGAGTGAAAATTAGAAATCCGGCCATATGAGTTGTCGTATCAAACTCTGCTACATAATATGGTATTTTCTTTTCTCGTAGTCGTGGTAGTATCATAGTATGTTTGCGCATTTGAAATATTTGGCAAAAATGTCTGATATACAGGGCGTGTCTAAAGTGTCCCATGTATAACATGATATTTGTTGACCATGAAAAATAATATATGAATTGGATGTGAAATAGTAATAATTATGTTCAGCAATTTTTAAAGTGTCAACAGATGTTGTTATCAAATCTACCCAGGCATGTCACTTTTCATGTGCAGAGAACAGAACTTTTTAATTAGAATCGTCATAGTGTGTAGTTGAACATAATCAGTGAACAACAATCTACCTAATTAATGTTGATAGTTCAATTTGAACCGAAAAACAAATTTTCATCCCTATTATCCAGAATGTATGAATATTAGAAACGATATAGTAATGTATCCTATAAATTATCATTGGAATCTCAAAGCATATTTTTTCAACTGGAATCCAATTTCTGCAGCGAAAATGGTATTCGCAGTCTTGTTACTGAGTTGATCATATCTCTGGTGTTGAGGGATAAAATGACATGGGATCAAGTGTATGTGATAGACGACTAATAGTTCTAATACCAACCTTGTATTCTGCATAACAAAAATGTTGTCCTCCATGGGTACACTATTTTGACACGCCTTTGTATACTGGGTAAGTTAAAGAAATAAGACCAATTAACTGGATTCCTTGCTCCTGGTAATTCCACGCTGCTTGATTTCAATACAAATTGAAACTGATGTATATTGTATTCTTAGTAAGGGCCAGTGTTTAGCCATGATACATTTCGTTTGAAATATTTGTTGAAATCAAAGTAGGATTCTGAAAATTTATAGTTTGACATAATTATGTCCAATGTTTCGTTACAGAATTGTCAGGCAAAACGTAAAACGTTCATTGACCTCTTGCATGTGTGGTGAAAAATTAGTATTTGTCCGATTTAAACAAATCAGAACTCAAATTGTTCGTCTGGTCACAATGATGCCAGAAAATGTAATTGTTAACAATTCATATTTATGGCTGTAGTTGTTATGGCTCCTTTTACGGTATGACTGTTAAGGGGGCTGTGCACCTTCGCATAGCCTCCGTAAAACTGCCGTAACTTCTTCATTATTCATTTAATCTTAATAAAAGTATACATTTTTTTGCAGGAAAGGGTTCAATGAATCCAACTATGATCATGAAATTGACCATTTTGGAGAAAATTATAAAAAACATGTTTTTTGACCCATTTTAGGTTTGGAAAAGATAACTCAAAATATATTTTGTTAAATTTTGTCATACTAGTTTTATTATATTCCTCATGCAATTCCCTAGGAATCGTTTTTTTTTTTAAATTTTTACTTTATTATTTTTTGAATTACAGACCAAAAAGTGCCAAAAAACCTTGTTTTTTAACCTCCAAAATCGTGAAAATCACGTTTTTTGGTAAAAAATCATATTTTTTGGCACTTTTTGTTCGATAATTCAAAAAATAATAAAGTAAAAATTAAAAAAAAAAAACGATTCCTAGGGAATTGCATGAGGAATATAATTAAACTAGTATGATAAAATTTAACAAAATATATTTTGAGTTATCTTTTCCAAACCTAAAATGGGTCAAAAAACGTGTTTTTTATAATTTTCTCCCAAAATGGTCAATTTCATGATCATGGTTGGATTCATTGAACCCTTTTCTGCAAGAAAATGTATACTTTTATATAGATTTAATGAATAATAAAGAAGTTACGGCAGTTTTACGGAGGCTGTACCTGGAGGTGCACAGCCCCCTTAAGAGGCCTATTGACATTTATTTTTACCTCGGACCAATGGTACTCTCACCGCCCCTCCCCAAGTCGTCCAATGACTTGCATCGGATTTAACTTAAGACGCAAACCTTGTGTGACCAGTATTAAATTTAATTCAAATGGGTACATCTCTTAATATTGAATACTATTTTAATTGAAACAAAAATAGATGTCACATTTATATGGGGACACTATTGCTCCTCCGTCATAAAACGTCTCACAATTTCAGTGTACTTTCCTTGCACTTTGTGAATTGATTTAGAGAGATTCGTAAACGCATAGCGAGTGATTTCATTTCTCATATCAATCTGGATATCCCCACCATGATTATTTCTATGCACAATTCGCTGTTAGCTCTTTTTTCATAAAGGCATTGAACAGGGGATCGGCTACTTTATTCTATGGAAGGTATTTGCACTAGGAAGCTACTTAGCTTCTAAATTGCACGAAGATAAACTAATGGGCTACCTTCGCCAGGCCTTTTAGTGTAGGGATGGCTGAACTCAATCTGTGTACTTGTCAGCAAACAATCACACGTTGCTTACATTGTCATGATTGTACACTACATTAACATATCGTCAGCCTGCTTCGATAATTGCCTAACTCATTTTTTCTAGTTCTTAGAAAACAACAACAGTATGAAACCTGTTACCTTTGTACCTGTTTCTCATTTTGCATTATTGATGGATGGATATTCATTATGTGGAATGTGCATTTGTATTGTTGATGGCCTCGATTGGCGTGCATGGATGCACTAATCCAAGTCATATAGAAACAGATGAACACAGCCATACAATAATGTGATTAATGCCATGGATTTGTAAATGCAAATTCAATAATGCAAAATGAGTAACATGTTGGAGTGATCTGGTGGCCCTTTTGCAACAAATCTCTTCATTTATCAACACTTTTGATTGGTCAATGACTTAGATATTATAACAGCATGTGCATAATGTAATGAAGTCATGATTTATGCAAAAAACTCAACTTTGCTGAAAAGTGAGTTAGGCAATTATCGAAGCAGGCTGACGATATCTCCCTTCTTAATGTTCAGCAAAATGTATCATCACATTAAAGGCGTAGTATGCGAGATTTGACATGGTGTAACGCGTTAACGCCGTGTCCAGTGTTTCCGGCTACGGTCGCAACTGTTTACGAGAGTACGGAATGCTTTATGATGAAAATCGAAACAATTTATGTTCAAAAATTGCTTACATTTGAAACAGATTTCCATTATGATTTAGTAAATTTCTGTGATGTAATTTTACGGAAAATACAGTCAAGATCAATTTACGAGTCCAGGCATGTCTTCAAAACAAACCACCATTTGTTATAATAAGTAATAAACTCCAAAAACTTCCAGAAACAAAGGCACAACTGCATTTTTGTTTTAAGCAATTACAAAGTTTTTCTGTAACCAAGCGAGCATCTTCTAATTCACAATTATTACGGCGTTCGCGTCATACAAGTAGACGAGGGTTTTTAGTTAAAGTAATAAATGGTATACTTTGTTATTTGCAAATTCATAAACTTATAATTCTACCAAATGTATACCCGTGATAATTATTTAATTTAGCATTCTTTAAATGATAATATTGACCTCAAATCCAAACATCCAATGTCCCAAGTTAGCAACATGCGCCATTTTCCGATCGTAACAACCACAGCCTATAGTTTTAATCACATGTGAAAATACCTTAAAGTTGCAAATGTTTTGGCATGTAGAAGGTAAGGATAATGTCAAGTAGCAACATAAGTCGTACTGTTCAAAAGAAAGCCGTATGCCCATACCATTACAAAAAAACTTCATTTTGGACCAGTTGCCCCATGGACCATTTACTCCATATTCCGATATGTGTTAAAGTTTCAAAAAGATCAATTGCTTTAAGATATACAATGTATGCGTGCTTGATAGTCACACTTGTTGATACCGACTCCTGCTTATCTCATTATCTATTTTGCGATTTGAAGACGTGATGGATACTCAATAAACGTGAAAACCTTACACCATAGTAGGTAGACAGACGATATATAAGTAGTAAAATGGTAATGACCGTATATAAAACAGTAGGTTTAGATAGCACATCAACCTTACAGCTGAAACGGTATCAATTGCATCTTCCCTTCCATTCAAACATAATGAAGTTTGAGCCATCAAGCTTAAACTCTTTTAGCCTAAGGAACGGAAATTGTTTGTTGGGTACCCGTGGTTACCATTTGGCCACTCATGTTCAACTTCCGGGTGCCCGCGACCTTGCCCTGTGTTTGGTTTCGGTCGGCCCACTTTTTCCCCGCTGAGTCCATGTTCCTGGTTGATCTCGGTCTCTTTGTTTCCCCCTAGGCCTCTGCTCTTTGATGTATCTTAGGCCTGTGGATTGCCCTTCGCGCCTTCAGTGCGTGCGAGTCCATGTTCCTGGATGTTCTTGGCCTCCACTTAACACTCAAGGCCTCTGTTCCTTGATGTATGTTAGGCCTTAGTGTGACTGCGAAAAGCAGTGAATTGTATAATTGTGATTCGAGAGAGACAAATTTGAAGATTCAGGGATTTAAATTCCAATTATTGACTGCTTAGGGAGCACGTCAAAACTCGACCGCCCGTTGACCGCCGGTTACGGCCGGTTCCGCCCGGTTCTCACAAAACGTGTCGTCTGTTATAATATACACACATAATGAGGTCAAATAGTTACACTCTGGTGAACACGACCGGTTGATACTGCCTCGTCACACGCGTGAGCAATAAAGTCTTTAAGTAATGGGTTCTCAAGTCTCAGTTGACAACCAGTACAATACAGCTATTGATTTTCGCTGGGGTTGGCTTTTTCAATCTGTTTATAGCTCAATTAACTTTTTTAAATCAATACCGAAAGTATATGAATGGTTTTTTTTATAAACGATTATAGAGAGAGCTATTATGACCGCAAAGTAACAAATTGATAGTGTAAATTGGTCTGGTTACAGCATTAAGTCAACCGGCGGTTGTTCAGTGTTGCATGCGTGAATATTCATATACCAGTAAAACATTTGACCTGAAAGAACCGGGCGGAACCGACCGTAACCGGCGGTCAACGGGCGGTCGAGTTTTGATGTCTTCCCTTAAATATCAGAAATATTTATAAATGGTAAATGAAAGTTATTAAGGGGCCATATCCAAACTCTCAAGTGATTTTATAGCGTTTTTCTACCGATTTTACCCCGGTATTACAACGGTATTTTTTTCTATTTTTAAAAGCATCGGAAAAAGATCGGTGATTAACTAGAGCCTCTCTACTTATCTGGCGTTAACAATAGAACTATTGTAGTACTCTCGATGGCTCAATTAGTGAAGCAGACAGATGAAAGCGCGAGGAAGGTTGTGTTATTAAGCTGACCAGTGTTCACCCGACCCCCGTTGTGACACGTAAAGAGCGACCCATTTGCCAGATTGTACACCTATCGGGTTTCTAGTACAAGTGCCCGGTTTTATCATGGCAGGTGATAGAGGCTAATCGCGACACTCCTCAAACCCCGACTCAAACGAGATATGTTTGTAGCCGCCTATTCATTGCTAGGCTTATCGTAATCCACTCGTTAACGTCATAAGAATAATCCTCCTTGAAGTGGCCTTTAAAGACTATTGTTCAGCCGTGGATGATTTTTGAGTAAGCAGTACAAGCATGGATAATGTTATCATTGAATACTAAACAATATGGGAGCCATTAAACATACAACGTGTTATTGTTTTCTGGTTTAGGCATAATGTGTGTAATCAAGTAGCATTATGAATCTTACTCCCCTAAATAGTGTCATTATTCTGCGTTTTTGGACTATTTAAGAATGTTGCATACACTCTGAACGTGACCTAATAAATAATAAATATGAAGAAATTAAGTAATTAATGTAAATAAATAATATATAAAGTAATAATTATATCAATAAAATAAACTGTATTTAGGCCTATTTATAATTAATTGATTGATAAATAATTAAATAAACATCAACAATAAAAAGTAAATACAAAATAAATAAATAACGTTAAAATTATGTCAATATAAATGAAAACCCCGAACGGACGTATAATGAGAGAACAATAATAAATATTATATTTCGGCATACTTAAAACCCTAACCGACCTCTACCCAGACTCGACCGCTCTAAGTATAGAGCACAAGGAATATAAACTGCCACAAAGATTCGAACGTACGGCCTACTGATTGAGAGTCCTGATCTTTACCAACTGAGCTATTTCGATTTTCCTGAAATCCTCAGCGCTTTATACCCAAATATAGTTCTCATTCAACTATTCCCTAAATACACACGGATTTTTCAACACGGTGTTGTTGTCTGTAAAATGAGTCTATGATTTATTAGATTTAACGAATAACAAATCCCGTACTTTGTGAAACGATTCTTAAGTTATTTTCGTTCGGCCTATATATAATTTTTGAACAACATTAAAAGCTATTCGCGGTCTGATAAATGTACAATTTAACAAAACCCCTAGTATACCCCACTCCCCCCCCCCCCCCCCCCCCTCCACCTCCCAACTCAAAGGTTGCATTCAACGAATTTTACGAAACTTATGTAAATCCCTATCGATTGCACAGTCAGACATCAAGGAATTACCTCAATAGAATCCACTTCACTCATGCGTGTCCGTAACAAAAGGTTCTTGTTCCCGTAGTATTCGTTGTTCAGATCAATTTGATGCAAGTCTTACTGTTCATAGAAAGACCTATACATTTGGCGGGTTATTTAAAAGAGTATCCGTCAACATGCGTGTTGATCTGTAGTATTAGTCTTTTCAAATTTGGGAACAGACTTTAGTTCCTACAAATATGACCGACTCATGGATGGCTTCTATTGCTAGTATTCACATCACATTATCTAAATCAATATTCAATACATATAGCATTGAATATAATTTAGATTACAAAAAGGATTTGGTTTTTCTGTCACGAGGAGGACAAGCAAAACATTCAATTGTACCTGTCCAATTACTGTATCCGATTTCGTATCGAATAATGTTAAAATCCATGTTCTGTTTCTTATAATTTTATTGCTACTACGTATGTAGCTCCTTATAATAAAACAACAATCAAAAACCACACACACAAAAAGTCCCCAACAAACAAAAACAAAAACAACAAAAAAACAAATTCAACCCCCCCCCCCCCCCCCAAAAAAAGTAAGAAAAAACAGAAGAAATAAATATAAAGGGATAACATAAGTAAATATAATCATAAATATGGGTAAAAACCGTGGGACTGAGATCGAACTTACGATTCAATGGTATCTATATCCATATGAGTGTTCATTGTAAATCCGCTGCCCTACCAACTGAGCTAACCGGTACACAGCAATTTCTTGTCATGCGCATTCAAATATATGGATAGGTTCACATGATTTAAAAAAAAATTGATAACACAATAATAGGTCTTATGAATAACAAAGCCCCTCCCCCAAGAAAAATAAATAAAAAATATTAAAAAATAACAAAACGAAAACGTTAACAAAACAAAACAAAACGAAACAGAGAAATTGGAGACACAGAGAGAAAAATAAGAAGAAAAGGGAAAAAACAGACAGAGAAGAAATAATGATTGGTTGAGGAATTGATTCCTGCGTGTGAGCGCTAGAGCGTGGCCACTATGCTACACTAGACTATTACAATTTTGGCAAAGTCGTTGATAAATATATATTTAGTATGGAGTTATTCAAGCATCACATTTCTTATGCGTTGCTGATCCCCAAACTTTGTTTTCAAAATTAAAATAATGAAGCGATTAACATTTTTAAAAATGGGAATTGTTCTTTAGGATTTCAGCTTCTTGTCGGTGCTGTGCAATCATTTGACGCTCAATTCTCATATCTATCTATCTATCTATAACGTATACTCTGCAAAGTTGCAAAATGCAATATCTAACAGAGGAATGCATAATGGCGACAATTGAAAATAGACATTACAATACATAATCTTAATCTACAACTACAACTACACATGATATGAGCAATATATTATAATTTTTGAATGCAGTGCTTGAAAATTTCAAGAGATTTGGCATTGTACATTGAGGGTGTCAGTGAATTCCAGTCCTTAATTGTGCGGGGATAGAAGCTGAACTTATATGAGTCGGTGTGAGTTGGAACGATACTAAATCTCTGTGGATGGAATTGCCTGGTTTGAACAGCCTGTCTGCACAGGTAGTGCGGGATAGGAATGGGATTGCTAATCTGTTATTTTTTCGTCTTTGCTCTAAGGAGGGCCACTGCAGGTCTTGTAAAATATTTGTTACCGTGCCCTCTGTTCTTTTGTGGTTATTGGTTACAAATCAGGCTGCTCTGCGCTGTACTGCTTCTAGACGTGATATGTCGCATGCATTATGGGGTCCCATACAGCGCAGGCAAACTCAAGGTGCGGTCTCACAAGTGCGAAGTACATTTGTTGTTTCACGTACTTCGCGCACCTCCAAAGATTCCTGCGGATAAACCAAAGGGAGTTATTAGCTTTTACAGTGACATTATGAATGTGATGTGACCATTTCAGATTATTGCTGAGTTCGACTCCCAGATATGGATAATGGGATACATTTTCAAGGATATCATTATGAATTTTATAAACATACTCAGTAGGAGCTCTCTTGGTGGTGACACGTAGGGTTTTGCATTTACGAGTATTAAATGACATCTGCCATTTAGACGACCATTCTACTAGAGAGTTAAGATCTTTCTGCAATGATTGTGAATCCTTCTGAGATGAAATTGATCTGTATAATAGACAGTCGTCTGCAAACAAACGTATTTTAGTTGAACTATCTAGATTATCTGAAATATCATTTATCTAAATTAAGAACATGAGAGGCCCTAACACTGTCCCTTGAGGAACATCTGATTTTACAGGAGACGGTTCTGAGCATTTCATAGCCCTAGTGAACACAATACTGAAGCGATTACAGAATCGCGTTCACTCGGGCTATGAGAATTGAGCGTCAAATGTCGCAAGTTGTATGGTGGTTTCATGTTCCAAAGGGTTACAGGCCAAATGCAATGCGATGTGACAGTTGACAACCCGCAAAGACCATTATATTCTATTGATAGGGAACATTGTATCGAAAATTGAAGAAAGGACAAAAGTCGGAAACAATATCCTCTCTAAACTAATGACTCGGATTGTATATTGTATAATACATAAGTATTATATTGTATAATACTTCCAAACACGATGGTCAATATATTACGCCCCCTCCGTCATCACCCATCCATTATACAAATATGTTACGTGACCTATCGCCAAAATGTTTTCAGCATTGATTTCAATGGAATGAAGGGGGAAATGGGCTACTTTCACAAGATCATGGCAATACTGCGCCGAAAAATAGATGAATAGAGTTCATTATGCCTAGACGACCAGATACATTGATCGGCGGTGAACGTAAACATTTTACCTTCGGATTTAAAAAGCTTATAGTATTTCTTAAAGAATATAACACAACCTTCCTCGCGCTTTCATCTGTCTGCTTCAGTAATTGAGCCATCGAGAGTACTACAATAGTTCTATTGTTAACGCCAGATAAGTAGAGAGGCTCTAGTTAATCACCGATCTTTTTCCGATGCTTTTAACAATAGAAAAAAATACCGTTGTAATACCGGGGTAAAATCGGTAGAAAAACGCTATAAAATCACTTGAGAGTTTGGATATGGCCCCTAAGTTTATAATAATAATAATAAGTCAAATGTAAATTATACCCTTATTGAATAATTGGTAATCTATTAATAGGCCAACTGGTTTCTACTCGTCAAGTAGTTATTTAACCTATTTACCATTCAGAAAATCAATTATTTGAAAATTATCACTTGATATCATTTTTTTGGTCTTGGATTATCGTATATTTCAATTGGTGCATAGCACTGACAAATTAAAGGTTATGACCATCTTTAAAAATTTGGTCCTATTCATATATTATATCCTACTATTACCTATTCAATTGGTAGACTACCTATTAAAGAAAGCCACATCTGATCTTGACTCAGGAGTTGTGACACATCCACGTCGTTCGCGGCGTCATTCTGCCGTTGTTCTCAATGACCTAGCCTTTGCTGATGACATTACCCTACTCGAGACAACAATTCCACGAGCCCAAACGCAGCGGACAGAAACTGCTGCAGCAGCAAAAGACCGTGGCCTCTTCAGAAGCGTATCTAAAACGGAGTACATGACTGCCAACTGCAATCCTCACCCAACACTTCAAGTCTATGGGATACCATCAACCATGTGACACATTTCAAGTATCTTGGCTCTACGATGGTATCGAGTGCAAGTGATCTTAAAAGACGCAATGCATTAGCATGGTGCGCATTCTAGAAGTTAGAACGCCTATGGAGGTGCCCTCAAATATCACCTCAGGATCACAACAAAGATTAAATTATTCATTACCACCTGTGTGACTATCTTACTGTATGGATGTGAATCCTGGGGGATATCTGAAGATATGGAATGCAAAATAAATGCCTTCGCTACCTCTTGTTACAGGATAAACATCAAACGTATGAATCATGTTCCAAACACCACAATTTATGACATGATCAAGATAGAGCCGCTTATTCACCGTGTAAAGCGCCGCCAGCTGAGATTCCTTGGCCATATACTCCGTCTCCCTGATGAAGAGCCTGCTAAAAAGTATGCCACCTACGCACCAACACATGGCCGAAGGAGACCTGGTCGACCTTGCACAACAATCTGACATACATGTATAATACAGGGTGAGTAAAAAAAAACTGCAACAGTGGTAAGAAGCCATCTTGTTTTTAATATTTAGTTGAAGTTTGAAAATGTTTAACCGTTATAAGAATACCCTACTTGTTACTAACATCATTTTCCGTTTGCCTTTGGTGAACCTTTTTACCCGTGCACCAATTTCATATGTTTGTCCACGAGATACTCAAAACATGCAATAAGATCACAAAATGTGTTTTCCATTCAAATTTGGAAACTTGAGTAGATTCGTGATGTAATTGGAATTTAATGCATCCTTTCTTGTTTACATGTGAGTTAACATAATCAATTTACCTCACCGATGCTATGAATTGCTTATAATGTTCTAAATTTGGATGAAAATTCCATTTTTTTGTTGCCGGGATATCAAATATGAAAATGCAACGTGTGCAATTTCAATTGAAAATCACTGTGTTCGTGGACAAACACATAAATTGGGGTGTGCGGCAATGAGGTTCACCAAAGACAAACGGACAATCCGATCGACTCCGTTTTTTCACACAAAGTTAGGAACAAATACATGTATGTCATTAATGCCACGTTTAAAAAGTTTCAAAAAACAACATGGTTTTGAAAACAAAATGGATTCTTTCCACTATTGCAGTCTTTTTGACTCAACCTGCACAACGCTTACTAGGGAACAATGAAGGCATGATTCAAGAACGACAGATTGTCACTCTTGCTCAAGACTGTCGTGCATGGAAGAAATTTGTGGTCGCCTGCTCTGCAGCCAAAGGATGATGATGATGATGATGATAATTACTATGATTACGGCGAAACAAATAGCTTACCTCACGCCAACGATGGGTCAACATTGTAGCATCTTGAAAATGGATTCATGGACCATAAGACGAGTGGCTAGGTACATTTGGATGACATCAAGTACTCTTATTTCAAGAAAGTAGATACTATAATAATTAGATATACTCACTTGACAGACCATATTATTGTATTGACATTTAAAGAAACTTCACTTACTATAACTGCTTTTCTATTTGTATCAGGCAAATCGGGTCGTCCAATATATTCGCGATGGTCAATATTAGATCATCTTGAAAATAGACGCCGATCCAATCTGTGGACTATTGGGTCGTATTTTGATGACATCAAGTACTCTTATTTCAACAAAGTCAATGCTGTAATTAAAGCTTCTCATTTAGCAGACCATAATTATTATATCGACGATAAATTATTATACGCACATGCATACTGTTGATTTTTAACGTACAACATTTCCGGCGAAAATATTCCCGGTAATCATGATAAACTGTTTACAATCTAATAATATGATTATTTGTCCATCATAAAATCATCAATTGATCAAGCAGATGTGATGATTGCTCAGTAAATTTCACTATCAATTTTCCGATTAGAAGATGTGATGCGTACTCGCATTTCTATTGGGTTGGTTGCCGATTATTGTCGGTTCCAAACTACGGTGGTTTGTGAAGGTTTTTTGGGATTATGAGCGTGTTTCTGCTGGGGAAGAAACCGCTAATAAGCGCGAAGTTTGCCCAGTAGAAACAGGCAGAACCCGGCAATAATCGGTATTTTTGGTAATCCTAAAAACCTTCACAAACCAGGTTTGGAACCGCCAATATTCGGCAATAATCGGCAAAAACCCAATAGAAACGAAAAGGCGATTCTTAGCGTTTTGCGCCGTGAACCGTGTCATTAGCGTTTACTTTTTGCAGTGTCCCAGCAGAAACACGCTCTAAGTTTCAATCGGTCAGTTTTTAATCCCCCTGTTTCTACTCGCGAAAAGTTACCGCTAAGTTTATCGATCCTAGTCGATGGTCCACGACATTTGACCTTTTGTAATACCAAACAATACCACCGCACCTGAAAAAGATTGCTTCACAATAATGTGTATAACCCAGCGTGACACGGTTCACGGCGCAAACCGCTAGGAATCGCCTTTCTGTTTCTATTGGGTTTATTGCCGATTATTGCCGGTTCCAAACCTGGTTTGTGAAGGTATTTGGGATTACCAAATTATTGCCGGGTTCTGCCTGTTTCTACTGGGCAAACTTAGCGTTTATAAGCGGTTTCTTCCACAGCAGAAACACACTCATATTAGACCTAAACCAGAGAATCATACGAGTTGTATGTTTAATAGCTCCCATGTTGCTTAGTATTCAATGATAACATCATCCATGTCATCTGTTTACTCAGCCGCTGTATTCATTACTGTTTGTATGAGTTGGATCAGTGCATCCATGCACGCCAATTGAAGCAGCAACAACAAGCCACATTCCTCATAATGAATAGGGTCACGCGTTATGAACTCGCCTCCCAATAGGGTGGTGCCGTTACATTTTTTAGCTTCATGCTGTCATTTTCCTCAAATATTTTTAAAACCACAAAAGCTATCTCAACAAATTTGGTATCATTTTAAAGCCCTAATAACAAGCTATCTGCATGCCAAATGGCATTGGTATAGCTAATACAGAAAGGGAGATACAGCTGTTTGATGTTTGGGGACCAGGGGTGGTGCTGGAAGGGGTGCCGCTGGAAGGGGTGCCGCCTGTACAAACTCGATGGGGATCCTAATGTTAAAAACACAATTTTGGTCCCATTTCAAAGGATATTTAGTAGTCTTTAAGTATGTGGTTCAACAGACTTGTCAACTATTATTAACAACTAATTAATTATGGATTAGACAATGATCATCAGCTTTCTTCCTATTCGCTACACAGTCAACATGAATAATCAGCCTCAATTTACCGGATGTATAAAAATGACTATAACAGAAAAAGTTTTCAACCTATGATAGCAAAAGTATACATTTTTGGAAAGCTTGTAACTAGAGGAATTCAGTTTATATCAGGGAAGGGTTCATCCTTAAACAAATATTTCTGAAAATTCTAAAAATATATAAAATAAAAATTTGAGATATTCACTAGCCGGTATAATTACCATACCGACGTAGCAGCTTTGACAAATATATATCATCTAATGGGTAATTTTATGAGGAATTCAAATATGTAAACAAAATAATGATAGGGGTAGGTATAATAAATATATGGATCCCAAATTAAAAATTAAAAAACTCTGATATTTTCCGAACATTTTCGATCATACATTTTAGTTCTTGGTCGTACTATAATTTTAATGGCATATTTGGTTTCCTCATGCAATTTCCCTTCAGAAAATGTATACTTCTACTACCTCAGGGGGTATACAAGCAAATATAAATGTGTAAAGTTAAAATCATGTCGCGAAAGCCAAAACCCGTGTGTAACGCGAAAGGAGGCGAGCTTAAAACACATGACCATAGCCATCCATTCAACTTTCATGATTCAATTGATAGATTTTCCCCGCCAATTTATAATGAAAATTATGTACGCAGCTTGATTTTTTTCAGTGGCAATTCTGTTAAGAAAACGAACCCCGTTTGAAAATGGATGCTCTCTCTCCCCCCCACCCCCCCCCCCACCCCCCCCCCCCCCCCGAGAACCAACATGCCAGTTGTACATATTAAGATAATAATGTCTTACGTATTCTATCAGAGTCATTAGCTGGTTCTCGGGGGAGGGAGGGTTGCTATACACGCGTTATGAACTCGCCTCACAATAGGGTGGTGCTGTTAAAACCTTTTAGTTTCATGCTGTCATATTCTTTAGATATTTTTAAAACTCACAACAGATATTTCAACAAATTTTGTATCATTTTAAAGCCCTGATAACAAGCTATCTGCCTGCAAAATGGCATTGGTATAGCTAATACAGAAAGGGAGATACAGCTGTGTGAAGTTTGGGGACCAGGTGGTACCGGAAGAGGTGACGCCTGTACAAACTCAATAGGAATAATCCCATGCTTTGTTCTTTTTACAATATCTAGTCATTCCCTAATGTTACAAACACCATTCTGGTCCCATTTTAAAGGATATTTAGTAGTAGTAGTATGTGGTTCAACAGACTTGTCAACTATTTGTAACAATTAATTAATTATGGATAAGACAATGATCATCAGCTTTCTTCCTATTCGTTACACAGTCAACATGAATAATCAGCCTCAATTTACCGGATTGATAAAAATGACTATAACAGAAAAAAAATCAACCTATGATAGCCAAAGTATACATTTTTGGAAAGCTTGTAACTAGAGGAATTCAGAAATGCAGTTTATATCAGGGAATGGTTTATCCTTAAACAAAATTTTCTAAACATTCTAAAAAATATAAAATAAAAATGGGAGATATTCACTAGCCGGTATAATTACCATATCGACATAGTAACTTTAAAAATTATATATCATCTATCTAATGGGTAATTAGGAAAATATGTAAAAAATATAATGATAGGGTAGGTATAAAAAAGATATGGATCTCAAACTATAATTAAAAAACTCTGATATTTTCCGAACATTTCCGATCATACCATTTTAGTTCTTGGTCGTACTATAATTTTATGGCATATTTGGTCTTCTCATTTCCGTTCAGAATATGTATACTTTTAAATATGTAAAAAAAATATTGATAGGGTAGGTATAAAAAAGATATGGATCTCAAACTAAAATAAAAAAACTCTGGTATTTTTCCGAACATTTCCGATCATACCATTTTAGTTCTTGGTCGTACTATAATTTTATGGCATATTTGGTTTTCTAATTTCCGTTCAGAATATGTATACTTTTACTACCTCAGGGGGGTATACAAGCAAATATAAATGTGTAAAGTTAAAATCATGTCGCGAAAGCCAAAATCCATGTGTAACGCGAAAGGAGGCGAGCTTAAAACACATGACCATATTGTATATATTATCCAAGTATATGTATCAGATCAACCTCTCTTTACTTTTTTGATTTATTATGAATACATTTAAAATGATGTGTCATTTTTTGGGGCTGATTGATTCCCATTTAAATCCATAAAGGTCCTTTAAAGGCATATTATGTGATCTTTTCCAGAGAGCGCCCTCTATTCATGATTTTATTTTTAAAGTAGATTTTCTTAAAAATAGAAAGCAGATTTTCTTGCAGATTTACATTTCTGATCATAAATCATACATACATTCCAAGTTACAGAGCGATACGATTCCTAATTACCTCAAAATCATGGTTTTAGAGTGAATTTAGAGTGAAAAATATAAACTGTCGGGATATTTTCACTCTAAAACCATGATTTTGAAGTAATTAAGAATCGTATCACCCTGTAACTTGGAATGTATGCATGATTTATGATCAGAAATGTCAATCTGCAAGAAAATCTGCTTTCTATTTTTTTTCGATGTTGAGGGCGTTCCCTGGAAAGATCACATAATATACCTTTAAGTATAGGATCTAACCATTTTTCCAACAATATCACATCAACTTCTTATAACTTTTGACCACAAACTACATGTTGACGGCAATATAAACTACTGATACAGCCTGATTGCATGCACTGCCATGGAACATGTTTAAAATCTAAACATTTTATCATCTTAGAATGTTTGCATTTTAAACATTGAAGTGATGGACATGTTTCAGTGCTAACTGCTAAATGCCACTAAACATGTAACATTTAAGCATGTGTCAAAAGTCTGGACAAACTGGTGTTTAGCTTTAGTTCTTAGGTACTAAACATATTTAGATGCTAAACGTGTGAAGAATCTAAATGCGTTTAGAAATTCAACATGTGTCAAAAGTCTATACAAGACGGTATTAGATTTGTGTTTAGAATCTAAACACGTAATTTACAGTGAAGATGGGGTTGTTTTATTCATCAGTAAACAAGTTATAGACATAACATTTATTATTACTTTATATCATAAAATCATCTGTACAGATGCGATATGTAATTGTTATCAGTTCAATGCTACACACTAATGATAATAACTTCACCATAGCGTGATTTGCAAATCCTAAATTCATGCACCAATACAAACTTGAACATTTACCGCTCAGCCACGTTATCTCCTGACGATATCCACAGATCACAAAATTCCGTGTTGCTACGTTTAGACATATTTGCCGCCTAAGGCCGTCAAATTTAATAAACGGCTCCACATTCCTATAATAGCATCCTTCATAATATTATAATATCACTTTGATGCTATTCATCGTCCTCACAAATTAATATCGGTGCGCTACATATTTTGCATATCCTTGTGATGATGCGTAACAAAGGTGGTTATCCATCCATATACGAGTAGATCATTATCATCATATTAAACGCAAAATAGAAGAATCAACGGTTTGCAGCTTTTCATAACACATTAGGCGCACTAAAGCCTACCTGCATGGCTGGAAGGTTTTCTTTTGGTAAAGCTTAGCTATCAAGCAACGCTGATTATCAATCTTGATTTTCTCTCGGTCATGTCTTGGGTGTTACCACTGCGACGACTTCTCGTGAAATGTTGGCCTTTTTAGGGAATTGATTGAAAACTAATTATCTATCAATACCAGTTGAATTACAAGTATTGTAGTTTTGGCATTAGTAGGAGGCAGTTGACGCGGTGTATGTCCATTGAATCAATGCATGTGTAAATCAATATGTTGCCAATATATAATTTATTCATTGTCACTTCGTTGGATCGTGTAATTGCATGAGCAATGTCACCAGCGAATACACTATCCCATGTTAACGAGCAACAAGTATTCATTTATTTCCGTATTAAAACCCATCGCCCCATTTATTATGAAGTATACTCACTGTTCTCAATACTGATTTGGATTACTATTGAAATTTTTCAAACTGGAAAAACATTCTTCTTTGGAGTCATTGGTCCATGGGGTGGATTCTACGCGGCTGGAAAACAAACCGCAGGAGCTATTCCGATTGCATTAGCATTGATCAAATAATACTTGATAATAATAGTTTTTTTGAAATCATCCATGCTGGACATAAGTTTCAGTATTCCTGGACGGATACGGGAAGTGATCCGAGGGTCGGGATACCCCAAGTAGCAGACCTGTTGTATGGATTGGGACCATTTGAAACCGAAGTCGATGTTATATTATCGGCTCAGTATGCAGTATGTGAACCCGGATGATATCTTGCAAGACAAATGAACCCAATGATTTCATTAGGCTGTTTCAGCGACTTGTTATCAGATAAATTCATATGCCCAATATTTGCCAGAACCACTGGACCTGTAACACAATTGGCCCCAGCATATGTATAGATTATGGAATCTTATTCGTACTTATTTTACTGGTGCCGAACCGTTTTATTCACTGTTATGAAAATCTATTCGAGAAGTCTTATCGAGGCGGGAATAATTGTAGTTGATTCAGTTACACTTACAGTTCTGGCGGCCAATCATCCGTTTCGTCGGATTTGCCTACGGCAAGTTTGCAAAGGTATTGTAGATGTTTGGTAATTACAACTATGCTTTTGATTTAATCAACATTGCATATTAGATCAAG
The DNA here is from genome assembly GCA_035610835.1 of Ophiura sarsii. NCBI lineage: Eukaryota > Metazoa > Echinodermata > Ophiuroidea > Amphilepidida > Ophiuridae > Ophiura > Ophiura sarsii. The sequence continues at coordinate 14,623,357 of CM069456.1, read as the reverse complement.
GTGGTAATGGATATAGCGCGATGATTGGGAAACCATCAGCCATGTGACGGATTTCAGATATCTGGGCTCTATGATGGCATCGGGTGCAAGTGACCTTAAAAGACGCAGGGCATTGGCATGGTGCGCATTCTGGAAGTTGGAACACCTCTGGAGGAGTCCACAAGTAGCTATCGCAACAAAAGTGAAATGATTTAGCACCACCTGTGTGACGATTTTGCTGTGTGGCTGTGAATCCTGGATGATATCTCAAGATATGGAGTGCAAAATAAATGCCTATGCTACCTCTTGCTACAGGATAATGCTTAACATCAAACGCATGGATCATATCCCGAACACCACCATTAATGACATGACCAAGACAGAGCCTCTTATCAACTGTGTAAAAAGTCGCCAGCAGAGATTCCTTGGACATATTCTCCGTCTCCTTGATGAAGAGCCTGCTAGAATGTATGCCACTTACATACCAACACATGGCTGAAGGAGACCTGGTCGTCCAAGCACATCATACTTGAAGTACATACAGCGCTTATTTGGTGACAATGAAGGCATGTTTCAAGAAGTCAGATAGCCACTCTTGCTACAGATCACCGTGCTTGGAGAAAGCTTGTGGTCGCCTGCTCCGCAGCCGAAGGATGATGATGATGATTGCTTAATTGATGTATATTTATTGTAGCCCCTACACCGCGGCTGCGGAATCGGTAATGAGCCTGCTAATATTTACGCATATTGTATTATTTAGCGAAGGTTCATACAATCGATTTAGGAATGACACGACTTGATACCAAATCAGTTCCTGCCGACTCATATAAAAGTGTTTTTTAGACTTTTGCGATGGGTATTCGCGTATTACGTATCGAGCCAATACGAACTGTCAAAGGTAAGAATTCGTATCCAGCATCGTCTACACACATAGATAATGCCATGAACGAGTTAACGTCTCAAATGTAACATTTGGCTTATTTTGTGCATCGATTTACACGAAAATCGCATAATGTAAAGTAAACTGAAACCAACACAAAGTTTGTTTTCCATTACGGACGATGATATTGTTTTCAATATTAATTAAGTTTACTTTAAAAATGAAAAATAGGCCTAAAATATTGCCTAAAATTGCTCAAATAAAAATGTGGACATAATGTGGGTTAATGCCACACAACGACACTGAATCCGCAACGATAAACCATGGAAAAAACAAAGGATAAAGAACAATGGAGGGATTATAATTAAGTAAATTGTTGTTGGCTGTAAAGCAATTATATTGGGGATTTTAAACATTAAAAGGAGCTGATCATAAAATGATCTCAAACCGTTGAAATGGTGTGACAATTTCTTTAACGAACCACATCTAGTAGCTATAAAGATAGTAGTGATGAGCGAAGTCGTGGAAGCCATCTTTAATTGATACATCCATATACATCTTCCATTTGATTATCAACATAATTATACAAATAGAATTAATAGTTTTCAATTTTTCCGATTATATTTTGCATGCGTAGTAAGCACTGGGCATTTTCATTTTTAGCCGTTTTTTCTCCAGTTCAAAATGATTCACCGTTTGAACATGCGCATAATTTCTGTGGGTTTCATATGAATAAGTTCAGATAATGATCCAAACTGGTTGATTTTTTCGATTTTTCAAGATGTTTTGATTTTCCGCAAAATAAGGGATTCACTGACTTGGCATTTTTCAATGAAAATGGGCAAATTTGAAATAATGATATTTACATACTTGTTATTGAACTGCTTATTCTTACTTCTCCCTCTTATACTACCTTATTTCAAGTTACACTTGGTTTAAGGTAATTGTCTTAGGTATCCTGATTATGCAACAGATTCGGGATTTACCTGCTTCTGGCGTTATGTTATGCAATCATCTTAGCATGTTTTTACACAAACACTTCAAAATTCATGCTAACTAACAGATTTGGCAAAGGGTACTTACTTTAATCTGATGCTATGGCATCATATTTCATCCAAAATTGAATTGAATTATCTTATAGACAAATATTCATACTTTATATTGATTGCACTAAAATCTCAATAGAATCACTTATGCATCTCACTTTCATTACATATTGACCATCGTATTTAATATTTTGTAGTTACAATTCTGTTATTGCGTTTAATAGAATTGGCTCAGACAGTTGTAACTCTATCCCATTGGATAGTCAAAAGTAGTATACGTAAATACATTTCGTGTTATTCTGCAGCACAAAATAATCAAAATCGTAACATTAGGCCTACATGTATATGAGTAAATGCTAGCCTTAAGAATTAATTGTAGTGGTATTCTTTTATGTAGGCCTATTTGGTAATGTAAAATACTTCTCTAATATAAGTGGAACTACGATAAATACCCAGCAACATATTCAAATGTAATAAACGGCGCCGACTCCACATTCCAATAATAGCATCTACCATATAGTATCCCACCAATTTACTGCTCTGTATTATCATTAACAAATTAATATCGGTGCACTAGACCAATCATCAACGACAGCTTTTCATAAAACACTTGATTTGATTTGATTTGATTTTATTAGGTACTCAAAACATCATATAGAGAAACATTTAAGCATACAAACATGTAAAAGATTGCACAAACCTATTTTAAAAACATATAGACATAATAAAATATGAGCAAAAGTACCAAGGATAGCCCAAAAAGCTTTGAGCACAAAGCTTATTTCCATTGGGGTCCTTTAACAAGCATAGAAAGGTAGAAGAAAAAACAACAAAACAAATGAAAATCACGAAAGAAGCACAAACGCCAAACGAAAACAAGGACAAAACAAGTAAAAACAGGGCACGAGCACAAGGTGGGAGACCAGCTCATAAATCAATTGAATCATAACTCGCCAAGTGTCTTTTAACTAATTGTTTGAATAAACTAAAATGATTGGTGTTCTTGATCTCGCTCGGCAATGAGTTCCAGTGATGAATAGCAGTATTATAAAAAGTAAATCTAGCTTGACCCTTAGAAGAAGGAACAACAAAGTTGAACGGAAGAAGGAAGGAACAACAAAGTTGAACTTGGCACATTATGTATGTATGGCTTGACGGTTTTCCTTTTGTAAACCATGTATTAACGATATAGCAAAGCTCAATATCAATCTTGAATTTCTCTCAGTCATTTATTATGTGCCGGGCTTGGGTGCTACCACTGTTGGACTTTCCAGGAGGCTGTTGACGCAGTGTGTGTCCATTATCGCATTTATTTATTTCGAGATGTTGTCGAAATTGCTGCTGTCGAAAAAGTTGACCATTGGCTGGGTCGTGTTTATTGAACAATCAAACAACATCAGCATCAGTGAATAAACTGACACATAAACCATTCGACGAGCCACTGGTATTCGTTTTTACTCTATGTAAAGCCATTGCCCTATTATTATGAAGTACTCACTGTTTTCAATACTGATTTGGATTACTTTTGGAATTTGCCAAACTGGAAAAACATTTTTCTTTGGAGTCATTGGTCCATGGGGAGGATTCAACGCGATTGGAAAACACACAGCAGGAGCAATTCCGATTGCATTAGAGCATATACTACTTGATAATGATACATTTTACAAAATCATTAGCGCTGGACATAAGTTCCAGTATTCCTGGACGGATACGGGATGTAACCCGAGTATCGGAATACCCAAAGTAGCCGACCTGTTACACGGATTGGGACCATTTGAAACCAAAGTCGATGTTGTTATCGGCGCGTCATGCAGCGTCGTATGTGAACCCGGAGGATACCTTGCAAGAGAAATGAACGTACCAATGATATCATTTGGTTGCTTTAGCAATTTGTTATCAAATAAATCTATCTACCCTACATTTGCCAGAACCGTGGGACCAGCAACACTTTACGCTCATGTTTACGTGAAAATTGTTCAGTCATATTCGTACAGAAGGGTTGCGCTATTTCTCGGTGCAGAGCCTTTCTATACTTTACTAGGTGCAACTATTCGAAAAAGGTTTTTTGACGCTGGCATTATTATCACAGATACTATTGGACTTACTGGTCTGAGTACTGGTGGAACATCGACCGTATTATCGGATCTAACAGATATAAGACATCGATGTAAAGGTGAGTGTGAAATATAAAGCATGTGTTAAAGGCCATACTTTTTTGGCCTGGCCAAAAGAAAAGGGAACACACATATGGGTGCAGTATCAATTACCATAGATGGTACAATATTACCCAGCATAAAACAAATGCCTGCTGTGTCAAGTGTTTATGGGATAAATGATGACAACTTGAACCATAGACACCGTGCTGTGTGTATGCATGTTGGCAGTGCAGGGTTAACTGGTCTGAGCTGTGGTTACTTATCCCTTATCACCTCTCTCAAGGTGATCATAAACATGGCAGGCAAACTTTATATATACCAGATTTTCAGTATGGCCTTTAAATGGTTTGTTATTTTAAGAAATTGATAAAACCATTGAGTCTTGATAGCGCGTTCGGAGATTGTTACTGATAGGAAGATTTTAATTTAAGGAGAGTGATCCATCCAGATCCGAGCAACAGTAAAATCAGATGAAGCCTCTCCTTTTTGGTATACAGATTTGAGCGGAGTTAACGGGTTGCGCTTTTACATTTTTCGTTAATGTATTGAGCAATAACATATGTGGCCTTGAACTAAATAATATGGCAATAAAATATTATAATGATACGTTCAGAAACAATAATGTGAGCTTCACATTTGCGCGATCAAACAATTTACAAGCGAATACACTATCACATTTTGACGAGCCACGAGTATCGTTTCGTTCCGTATTAAAACCCATTGCCCTATTTATTATGAAGTTCTCACTGCTCTCAATACTGATTTGGTTTACTTTTGAAATTTGCCGTACTGGAAAATCATTCTTCTTCGGTGTCATTGGTCCGTGGGTGGATTCTGATTGTTTTAGAGCAAATACGACTCGATAATGATACATTTTACGAAATCAATAGTGCTGGACATGAGTTCCAATATATGTGTTGACCGATACGGGGTGCAACCCGAGTATCGGGATACCTAAAGAAGCCGACCTGTTGTACGGATTGGGTCCATTAAAAACAAAAGCCGATGTCATTTTTGGATCAGTATGCAGCGTCGTCTGTGAACCCGGAGGATATCTTCCCGGAAAAATGAGCGTACCGATGATATCATACGGTTGCTTTAGCAACTTTTATTATCAGATAAATCAATATATCCTACTTTTGATAGAACCATTCGTACAGACGAGTTGCCTTATCTCGGTGCAGAGCCTTTCTATACTCCGTTAGGACAGCAATTCGAAAAGGTTTAATTGATACTGGTATAACCGACACAGATACTATCGGACTTGCTGGTCTGAGTTCTGGTTATCGGATCTATCAGTTATAAGGCATAGATTCAAAGGTAGGCATAGACATGTTTGTCATTACATTATTGGTATTTTAGAGACATTGATTTAACAATTGAGACTTAGTAACGGATTTGAAGCTCGTTATTGATGACACGTTGCTGGTTCTTGGTGAGTGATCAATCCAGATCTTAGGAGCAACAAAAGCAAATGAAGGCACACTTTTTGATATTGGTTGGGGATAGAAAAGTATGGACATTGGAACGAATAAACGGGATTGCGCTTGTACAGTATTCATATCAGATAATATACATTTGTTGAGCCAACCATGTGAGACAGGAAAACGGCAATAAAATGTTATATTGATTCGTTCAGAAACGAAGCCAATTGATGTTATAAAAGGCTATAAAAAGCCCACGTGTATATCTAACTACACGTCAACCGCACTCTGCGAGGGGAAAAACAGTTGATAGCGATTTTGTGTTCGTGTTGGAAAAAGGAAAAGGGGAACGTGGAGACGAGTGGAAGGGGAAAGTAGAAACTATAGTGCACCCGAACGTGAAAAAAGTAAAGACAACGGTTTATGTTGTAGATAACATAAAACTCGAGTGACAAACCGACAAAATGAATATGAATGAGTCCATGTGCTTCATTCATGATTATAATAATCCCAAATTGCTGGCATGATCATAATCTAAAACTGATATCCGGACCAGGCTTATTTATTTAACTAAACGAAAGTTTGTTTAAATTCTAACTCACTGAAAAGTGTCTAATTTTAAACCTGGATATGGGGTAGTTTAACGCCACGCGTTTAACTAAATTCATACACTAACTGTATGCCTGGAATGATTACTCAACTATATCCGGTGCAAGCTGAAGTGTAGATCGTGTAGTTTGAGGAATTCGGTCGATATCTATTGGCTAAATTCTTTTTTTTATACCTACCCCTATCACTATTTAGACATTTTTAAATTCCTCATGAAATTACCTATCATTTGATATATAAATGTCAAAGGTTACTATGTCGGTAAGATTGTGTACCGGCTAGTGAATATCTCCAATTTTTATTTTATATATTTTTAGAAATTTCAGAAATATTTTTTGAAGGATTTTCCCTTTCCTGATCTTAACTGCATTTCTGAATTCCTCTAGTAACAAGCTTTCCAAAAAATTATACTTTTATTTTCTTAGGTTGAACATTTTTTCTGTTATAGTTATTTAAATAAATCCGGTAAATTAGGGCTGATTATTCATGTTTACTGTGTAGCGAATAGAAAGAAAGCTGAGGATCATGGCCTTATCCATAATTGATTAGTTGTTACAAGCAGTTGACAAGTCTGTTGAATCACATACTTAAAGACTATTAAATAACCTTTAAAGGAAGGGTCCCGCAAGCACAACATTGAGCAATATTGGTTAGAAAAATAATTATCGAGCCGAAGTTACGTAATTATATAGAACTAGCGGGCACCAGCGCTTCGCGCTGGACCCGCTAGAAGATTTCACGGGGAATAAGTAAACAAAGCGTAAGAAAACGTGATACAATAATATCAAGAACATGTCCTACATGCATATACATAATCCAGACGGTGCCCTAAATAATCCGAATATCGCAGGTGCTTTTGATAATCCAGGTATACATGTGCCTTAATCTAGGTAGGCCTATACGTTTGTGTTTCCAGATACATACGTAGGCCTCCCATGAGACCTGAAATGCAGGTACCCTTTGTCCCATTATATCCAGGGACCCCATAGGCCTAAGCCCTACCCCCCTAATCCAGTTACCCCAGGTGCCCTTAATAATGCACCGGATACCACATAATCAAGGAAGGCCCACTGCAGTGTGCCGTTATCTCGAGATACCCAGGTGCCCTTACTTTATCATAGTCAAGTAAATTAAACGCGGATGCCAAAGATAGAGGCAGTAAAAGTCATATCACAATATAGGCAGAGGTGAGCAATATCAAAGCGTTATAAATGTTTATATAAATATCAAGAGTATGTCCTTAAATAATTCAGGTACTCTTGATATAATGTAAAGTGCCCTTGATATAATGTAAGTGACATGGTGCCCTTAATACACCATGAGCCTAGGCCCAATGTGCTCTTAATTAATACAGATACCCATGTTCCTTATCCAAGTAGGCCTACTCCATCAACGTGTTCTTAATACCCCCAGTTATTACCCCCTGTCAGCGCATGTCTCTACCTATTTTGTACCCCAAATAATAAAAAGTTGAATTTTAATGTCAAAATTGAAAGTTACTTAAAATTAGCTTTTAAATGTCTCCCCCGATTATTTTATTGCCCCGCCATCCCGTTTTCCTTCTTTAACATTTTGGTGCTGGTGTCGCCACTGCCCACGCACATACAGTATCCAGGTAATTCAGTAGGCCTACGTTCTGAGCGTTATAGTTTTATAGTCGGTCGTTTAGTTTTATGGTCGGCGGAGTCTATCATCAAGATTACTTGCACCATTCCACGCTTGTACTTGAGCACAATGTGTGCCATCCGGGTTTTGTTTGGCCTATTTACATTAAATACATTATTCCTCCAATAGGCATGTGGGGCCTTAACGTTTAGTATGTAGTCCCTTTGTCGTGTTTGCTGTGTTCTATAAAGCCTCCCGAGATACTACCTGAGTGTACACCCTTAAAATCCAGTTATCACAGGTGACCCACCTGCGCATAAGTATATCCAGGTAATTTGAGACTCGTTTGATAGTGAACCCCGTAATCCAGATACCACACGGATGCCCTTAATAATCCAGACACTCTTTAATAATCATGATAATGTACCACACGTTCCGTTTATCCAGATGCCCCATGTGGGGGCACACCACTAAATACGTCTCCCATTGAAATACACGCGTTTCGGCCCTTTTTCAAGACCGTATTTTTACCCCACGTAACAATGATGGAAGTTTTTATTTCGCATGAATGTATTAGATATGTGTTGAATTTTATTTTAAACTTGATTTTTCTTGACCCATCTAGATGAAATTTTTCGCTACGGGCACCTAAACAGCGCCCTCACCATTTTAAACCGATATTTTCGCTTCCTCACCGGTTCCGGCAACGATATCCTTCCGCAGCCTAGGCTCCCGTGCGTATTCGATTCCGACGATTTTTGACCACATTAGCAATGCTGAGGTTCTATTCTATCTTTTTCATAAAAAATAAGCAAGATTTACTTCTATTTGCTTCCCCTGGGACGATGATCAAATTGATATAGGTACTATTTCTCCGAACCATACACCAAACGCGGAAGGATTTAGTGTAGTGCCCCCTTAGAAGCAAAACTTTTTTTGAGTTTTCATTCTTTTTTCTACATATTTCGAAAGAACATGTATTTCTAAGATAAATTGCCAAAGCATACCTCTGTGCGATCTGTGGTTCTCAAATAAGAGCATTTTTCTGAAAAATGATGATGTCCCAAATGTTCATAAATCGTGTATAAATGCAAGAAATCACCCAGTCCGGCACCATCTGGTCCGGCACCATCTGGGCTGACATCGATTTTGGCGAACTATGCATTATCAATTGTTTCGTGAATAATGTAATACGAACTAACTTAACATTTAATAAACATTTGATTATAATATTACATACAGACAAAGTCCGACACAAATTCACTATTCTCTAGTTTTCAGTAATGGTAGCTCTAGAAGAGCTGTTTGGGTTTAAAAGGGTCTGTTTGAGAGATATTTCATGTGATCTTTCAATTCATGTGGTGATACATGGAGGTGAACACCCGCTGTAATTCTTCAAACCGTGGCATGTGATTCTCCTCTTGTTATCTGTCGAAGATTCTAACACCAAGTGGTCGCCTTCTGCGCACGTCCGCTTGACACACTCTATGGGCCCCCCCCCCCCCCCCCCCCGGCATGGCGTTTCTCCCATGCATGTCAGGTCAGGTCTGCGGTTCTGTAAGATGTACACGGCTCTTGGAAGCGTGGTGATACCGCAGGTGACACCGGTGGTAACCATATCCTTGTTCCTACAATACACCCAATACGAACCAACTTCAATGTCTAAAACATTTCTGGTTAGGTATGCTGTAGTTTTGACAGTATCTACTGCTCATCCGTCAATCTATCACCGCTAACCATAGAGTATAATGCCCCTTTTGATGATTCGTCAAAAGTGTAGTGGCCAAGGCTAGCATGATTGTGTTTAGATTTGATTTAAAATATTGTATTGTACTTTTATCCTAATGGTAGTAATCTTAAGAAACTTTATTGACAAATAAAACTGCGAAAATAGAGTGAAAATGAGAGTTTTTCAAGTAAAAGGTACCATAATAGGCCAAAAACAACACGTCTTCGAAGGGGGCACACCACTAAATACGTCTCCCATTGAAATACACGCGTTTCGGCCCTTTTTCAAGACCGTATTTTTACCCCACGTAACAATGATGGAAGTTTTTATTTCGCATGAATGTATTAGATATGTGTTGAATTTTATTTTAAACTTGATTTTTCTTGACCCATCTAGATGAAAATTTTCGCTACGGGCACCTAAACAGCGCCCTCACCATTTTAAACCGATATTTTCGCTTCCTCACCGGTTCCGGCAACGATATCCTTCCGCAGCCTAGGCTCCCGTGCGTATTCGATTCCGACGATTTTTGACCACATTAGCAATGCTGAGGTTCTATTCTATCTTTTTCATAAAAAATAAGCAAGATTTACTTCTATTTGCTTCCCCTGGGACGATGATCAAATTGATATAGGTACTATTTCTCCGAACCATACACCAAACGCGGAAGGATTTAGTGTAGTGCCCCCATGTACCCTTATATCCAGATTATCAAGTAAGGGAAGTGCGGAGAGGAGGAGCTGGCTTGGGTACACTATTAGAAAAAAGGGTGCTTCAGAAGGATTCTTGGCTGTCCCGTATATGGTTTAAAGGTTCTTTGATTTTAAAGGCCCCAAAAGGTTCTGTAGAAGACCAATGTTTGCCCATATTTTGCCCATTTTGAACTTTAAAATGGTTCTTTTTGGAACCTTTTAAGGTGATATAAAGGGTTCCATACGGGACAGCCAAGAACCCCTGAAGCCTAAAGCATCCTTTTTCTAAGAGTGTAGGCCTACGGACTGCCTGCTTTCCTGCCACGTTACAATGTGCAGTTTGCGCCACAAACGCGTATACACTTTGTATGCGTCATTACGTGTGCGCCGAATCGCGCGCGTCATGATAAACGCGGCCGCGCAGCTTCAACATATAGAAACGGTTGTTATGGTACCGCCACAGTTTCTTTATCGTTAGCAAACTACGCGTTCATCTATGTTACTAATGCGAAAGTGTCACGTTAAGATCTGTGTAAGAGTTTTTATTTACATTTAGAAATTTCGTAAAATAATGTTATTTGTCGGACGTTTAGTCACGTATAAATGCTTGTACTCATGCGATCTTTAAGAATAACAAACGGCCGCATATACAGAAATGTAGCTATATCCCTGATGAAAATATTTTGGGTGAAGACCATATGTCATCACTCACTCCGAAAACCACAATTTTTGCCCGAACAGTAGCTACCAACAGCAGCAAAGAACTATGACCCACAATGCATTGCGAACATACCATATTATCGCTCGAATCAATGGAGCTGACGTCATTTGAGTTTCAGACATCGTAACGAACGGACCTCCGTTTGACTGGCGAAAATCCTTTAGAAAGGAATCGCTAAGAAATTACACCAAACTTCAGAATTCATTAGATAACATTAATCCAAACCTTATTCCGCATTTGCCCAAAATTAAAAATTGTACGTTTTCATAATAATATTTGCGTCTAAAAGTTGGGACGATGTCAAAAAGCTTCAAAATTCGGCAGCTTTGCGATTCATTTATACACGGTAAAATTTCGCGACCTATTGAAAATTATCTCGAAACAATCCATCCGAAAATACCTGTAAAATGAATAAAATCGGGCTTCTTGATAAACCGAACCAATTTTCATGTATGAAACCATGCTATTAATTTAAATATGCGATAATCAGGTCGTAAGTAGTAAATTAGAGTTTCTACGCCAAGAAGTAATTTTGGCTTTAATTTTATAATTTTCTTATAATTTTTTTAAAAACGCAACATGCCTAAAATCTAATAATTAGGACCCCCTAGTATTAGGCTATTTTAGTACCGAATAGATGCTTTACACGCCTATCAGCATGTTATATTTTGTTTAGCCACACTTTTTACTCGTATCATGGTCCTGGAAAAACAAACAAATTGCTTAAAATGTAAATTTGAAAATAACGCAGTCATTCAATTCAACAAGTCCTTTCCACAGTAAATTCCACTATACTCCATTTAGCTCTCTGGACAGTGACGTTACCCCGGACGTAACATAACAGGCGCATCTTTTACGTGTACGCGTATGTATCTTCCGTCTTTCAACGCTTGTGTGTGTATACGTGTACGCCAGCGCCTCCAGTAGGTGCGCTCTATATGCTGCAATTATTAGAATACGCAGTTACGTCACCGTTGTGATGGCCAAGCCGCCAAAAAGAATGGGGGCTATAGTCTAATTTGGCCATCACGAGACGGTGACGTAACTGCGTATTCTACTAATTGTTCATAACACACGCGATAACTCGAGGCGCTGGCGTATACACACAAGCGTTGAAAAACAAAAGATACATACGCATGCGTAAAAGGTGCAACTACGGTTAAATTATGTCACTGTCCAGAGGAAGTCAAATAGAGTATAGGGACACATTTCGCAGCAATAGGAATAATTTCCAAAAATGTACTTCGGTCCCAGATACTGGTACAATGTTATCATTCAATACTGGAACATAGAAGTTGCCAGAATCACTTGATACTGGTACGATGTTATGTTCCAGTGTCGGTCGATACAGGAACCAGACTGTGGTCCAGTATCGAGTGATACTGGAACGTTTTTATGTTCCAGTATCAATCGATACTAGTAAGCCTACACATGCTACCCGTGCGATTTGTCCCAGTATTGAACGATTGCCCGATACGGAAACATTTCATAAATTACGTGCTAGTATATCAACCGATACAGGAAAACACTGATTTTGTACCAGTATCGAACGATTCTGGGTATTCCAGTATCTGAAGATACTACATGTAGTACAGTCCAGAATCTGGAATATAAATGGCTCTTTTTTGAATTTCCTTCAAAAAGAGGAAATCATCCGCCATATTATGGCAAATGTCATGTTAGCTGCCCCATTATTACATTTCGCAGCTTATTCCGTTGACGTGTACCCATCAAGGGCGCAGATCCCGGGGGGACACGTCCCCCCCCCCCCCCCCCCCCCCCCCACTTCCTGACACAACATCAAATGTCCCCCCCCCCCCCCACTTTTTGTGGTGATACATCAATCAAGGTTGGCGATCTAGTGAAAAAATGGCAATGTCCCCCCACTTTCAAGATTGGATCTGTGCCCTTGGTACCCATTATGAAACGGGGCACAGAACATGATCATTTTTTATATTTTCTTTAATTACAGAACTAAAATTTTCCTCCCAATGCCATATTTCCCTGAAATGAGATTCCAATTTTGTACAGGCCCGACTTTATAATATGTACTATGACAGAAAATGGTAATGAGAGGGAATGTGCCGCCCCACACCAGTCTACGACCTAATAGTTTCCTTTTAGTTTAAATATATATGTGATCTTTACCAGGACGCCCACAATCCTGAAAAAAAATTGGAAGCAGATTTACATTTCTGATCATAAATCGTACATACATTCCAAGTTACAGGGCGATACGATTCTAAACTGTTGGAGTTTGCGCCGACAACTTATTTTAGTCTAAATTCACTCTAAAACTATGATTTTGAGGTAATTAGGAATCATATCGCTCTGTAACTAAAATATATTTATGATCAGAAATGTATCTGCAAGAAAATTTGCTTCCATTTTTTTCTCCAAAGGATTGAGGATTTATTCAAAGATTGAGGGTGTCACCTGAAAAGATCACATTATACCTTTAAATTCATATTACAAAGATTGAGTTTCATTTTCAGGATAATGAGCTCAGCAACTTATTCTCAATGTTAGCACTCCAATTCAGAATAGTGGATCTTGGAATAAAACAACCAACACTAAGGCCATGTTCCTACATAAAACAAAATCCAGAGTTTTCTATAGTCTATTTGGCCATCATGAGACAGTGACGTAACTGCGTATTCTTCTAATTGCAGCCATAATGCGTGCGTCTACTTGAGGCACTGGCGTATACACACAAGTGTTGAAAGACGGAACATACATGCGCGTGCGTAAAAGCTGCACCTGTTAGTTACGTCACTGTCCGGTGGAAGCCAAATAGAGTAGACTAGTCCGGACCCGGATTAAATCGCTAGTGGGAACGCGATTCAAGTACGTCCCGGTCCGGACTCAAAGTGTTTTCTGTTATTTTTTAAGACCACCTTATTATTTTGGTATGCTTGCTGCGGATTACATTTAGGTTGAAGCAGAAAAAAGCGCCTGCAAATTGTTAGATTCTTTTAATGTTATTCTAAATACAAATAGCATGTAAACCACTTTTTGATACAGAATTGACAGTCACAGTTCACTCAACAAGGAAATATAAATCTAGAATACATGTTAGCATAATTCAGATTTTATTATTGCCATAATCATTGATGTTACATGCAAAATAAATGCATATTAAAAATGAAAATAAATATCCACTTATTGGTCTTTTATTGTATTCCATTCATTGTATTGATGTGCAATATAAGGACTGCTTGAATCTAATCATTGCAGAGAGCAATTATAGATCATGGTTACAGCTTGTACTAGAATGTGAAACTGATCACTTTTTATTGGCTACAATTTTTTTTTCACCTCAAGATATTTTGATATCAGAGGAATCCCCATAATTTGCTCATTATGCCTGTAAAATTTTAGGGGCCTGAAATGTTTCATTTGAAAATTACAGGCTAAAATGTGGTGAATGCAAAATTACAGGCTAAAATGTGGTGAATGCCACAGATGGTTCACCCCCGCCAGTTTGTGTACTACTCAATTGGAAAATTTCTTGTGACCTTGTGCTTCTAAAATAAGAACCACTGGAGTTATGCAACTCAAACTTTGGAATGCGACAATTTTACGGATGACCTTTCATGTAAAATAGAAAACATCAAGTTGAAAATTATAAATTAACAATCACCAAAGGTGAAAGCCTGATGAAAAAAATGTTGTCAAAATAGCAAAAATCTTGAACTCGTGTACAATTAGAAGGTTTTGTTTTATTTGATTCATTTTTTACATCACAATTTGTTTAAACAAGGGGCTCTATAAATAGTGAATGCTCTCATGCTGTTTGGTTTACATCCATTTGGGATAATGTCAGGTTCATCACAGGTTGCGAGAATTTGTTTATAATTATATTCTGCTTTGTGAGAAATGTGGATTCTCGACCTCTACTCTACTTGCGATTCTATTTTAATTTCTACCCCTGTTGTGCAATTGTTTATAACAGTTTGACACAGTAATTATCATGACTGTGATCCAAGAGCTGGTGATGGCATGGCAACATCTTAAGCAATTATTCATTAAAACTTGTGGGCTTTTGTAATTCAGTGGAAACACAACAAAACAAAATCTGATTGATAACACCAATTTCCCGATAACACAAAGCACCTTTCGAGACTCGTGGACAAAAAAGAAACAAACAATGCAATGGTTGAGGTTTTAAATTGTATGTGACTTGAATTTGAAAGGTACCTTTAAATTGTATGCGACTTGAAAGGTACCTTTATTATAAGATAAACAAACTTTTCATTTGAAGAATCCAGCCAATGAGATGACTGATGACATCATCATTTACATCACACAATTATGTGTATAAGGATTAATTTTTGTTTTGTTTTGAAGAGTCAATATTGAATGTCAAGCGACAATTAACCGAGAATCAGGTTTTCTACGATTCTTGATCACTCTTGCAGTTCGTCTTTCCAAGCCTGCCTGTAGACTGGTAGTTATTGTCTTTTGGACTGGACATATCCGCTGCGCCTGTGTCTGATGATACCTGTAAGCCAAAACATTTGAAGGTGAAGAAAAGGGAAATAAAAAACTGTGTTAAAATTTTATTCAGTCATAGATATTGCTAGTCACCAATTCAACTTGACTGTTGAGCAGAGTGGTGTGCCCCTCAAGGCCTTAATAATGAAATTGATAAATCTATTAAAGCCTTGAAGTAGTATGTAGGCCAAAAAAACCTGATGAGTAAAAAAAAAAAAAATCTACCCCACCCATCTCAATAAAATGAATGAATACATTTAAAGTTTTAAAAAAAATTCCCCGCCTTTGGTGGCGCCAAAAAAAAATCCCCCCTTAGGCCAAATTAAAATAATTGTTTGTCTCAAAGCTCCCGCGCGCGTTCGTTTATTGGTGCGCATTAGAAAAACAAAAATCTGAAAAAACCTTCTTTTTTTTCTTCAAAAAAAAAAATAAATCTAACATTTCACCGATTTTTCAGATTTTCAGTGATCAGATCATCTTAAATACAAAAGTTCACTTTTACAAGGATTTCAATATTTTATATTTAAAAAAAATAAAATAACAAAATTAGAAAAAAACCCGCATTCCGCATTAGTTTTACAACAGGAGAGGAGCTTTGAGACAAACAATTAATTTAATTTGGCCTTACTGCTGCCAAAAATAAATAAATTCCCCCCCCCCCCCAACCCAACTTCCTACCCCCCTGAAAATCAATCCAATGGTGCTTTCTATTGATGGGGGATGTGGAGGTGTTGTTGCTAATTATAAAAAGGCCCAAGTATTCGTGTTGACTGTAGACATTAGACTGGGGATACTTTGACCAGTGATGGGTAACTTTGGCCCACCAAAAATAAAAAGAGTTTATTTGTCACATTTTGAGAACAATTCGTCTTACCAAGCTTGCATAGTAGACTGGTTGTTTACTGTCTTCTGGACCGGATATCTTCCTGTTTTCAGTACCTGTAAGCAAAAGAAATGAAGGTGAGGGAAATAATTGGGCTATCACAAATATAATTATGGTATCGTTGTGCCCATCACTACAAAAACTTTTTACAATAGACAAAACAACTTTTGCTTGATGCTGAGTGGATGTCTCTGACACACCCCTTGTATTGTAATTGTATTTAGTGGAGGCACGTCTTGCGTATACACGAGTTCAACCAAAAAAAACAGGGCAACGTGTGAACAGACATCCATTATGCGCAATACGTCACCTCGACCTCACGGTCTGATTGGTTTTAGCGGTATTATGTTAGTTTTCAAGCATGCGTGCGCAGCCTGATCGAAGTGCGCCCACGTATGTCGAACTCTGGAGTGTGGCTAGGAGATTTTGTGCCGTAGATCCATTGGCTACAAGTACCTATGACCAAGGCTCAAGATAAGCGGGCGCTGGGCGATTTTTACCCCCCGGTTCTCCTGCCATAGCGCCTGGTAATGCTGAAAAAATAAACAACCGAGCGCTGATGTTTTGTCCAAACCAGCGCCCGTTGATGATCGGTAAGCTTGCCTTATACATCAAATTTCGATTTGACAATACGATTTAATAAAAAGTTAGCTCCCGGTAGACTGAAAGTAGCTCCTGGTTCTCAATAAAAACCCATGATCCGGGCGCTACTTTTGAAAAAAAAGTAGCTCCCGGTAAAAAAATTGTTATCTTGATTCTTGAACCTTGCCTATGACATCATTTTATACTAGTGAAAAGTGAGTTCCCCCAGATATAGTGCTAGGAGATATCACTGAGCCTCCCAACACCAACATCGCCAAATCATGCTCTTCATCTCTTCAACAAGCATCATAATTTGCTATTTCAAACAGGAAATCAAACTTAAATCTTACCCCAACAGAAATTTACTTCATTGGAACCATTATTTTGTGTTTCAAGCATAAAAAAAGTTAATTTATTACGCATTTTGTCTTGGATGGCAAATTTGGCCCCGAAATCGGTGGCCAAATTTGTCCACCTACTAGGACCGATGTGGACAAGAACTTGGTGTGTGAAAACTGTATGTGCAGGAAAGGTGAGACTCTTCTCACTTTACCTTGTACTTGCAAAACATTCCCCAAACATGCTAAGTAAAACTTAAAAGCCCTGGCCTTGTTGAACTTCAAGTAATTCACCACCAAATGGATGGATTTTGATGGTCAAATCAAAACCGTAAAAAACGACACACACACATTCTGTTCTCTGGCAAAAAAAGTTGACGGTACTGCACATTGCAGATTATACATTACGGTTATAATAAGTCATAAGATTTGATAAAATATAAACTTACCGAAATTTTGATTGAACGGATGTGATATTCCCACGAAAAAGTCAGAAAAGGCGATTGAAAATGTAGCTCGATCTCTTCAAAAACTTCGCGAACATTTTTCAAGCATTGTCAAGCTGTCAATCAAACGAAAATAACAAATAGCCTCGTACTTACGCACAAGTCCCGGACGCTGTGTACAAACGCGTGTGGAAAATTTGATGTGAAAGTATCTGGTGCCGATGCTTATTTTAGCTGGTTTCCAAAATTTCTGAAAGTTTTTGGCAAATATCTCTGAAAATAAATAAGCGCTTAGCCTTTGGGGACCATTTTCTGAAAGCTCCTCAAGTACACGTTACTTTGAGACCAATCAAACCGTAAGCGCCGAGCTGGGTATATCATAACGAACGGTTGTTTCGGGGTCGTTCTATTTACGTGTTTTTCAATAGGGATATTCCCGGTTGCACGAAAATAGCGTTTTACGGGAATGGTGGCTAATGGGAAGGTGTTCCAAGCTGCTGTTGTAGCTACCCGAGTAAAAGAAATTCAACATTTCGGATTATCATCTGTGATCCTTTCTGCGCATGTCTGAAAACGGGAAAATACTGGCATTGAACTATCTAATTAGCTCGTCTATTAGAGGCGCAATTACCACGCTTTTTCAGTTGAAGAGGGACGCGAGTGTAAAATTATTATTGAACTATCTAATCAGGCGAAGGACCGAAAATTAGTATATAGATAAAACACCATTGCAAGTCCCGGTGTCGATGACGTCATGGGTATCGGTGATCAAATTTGCGCATGTGCATTGTATAACTATGACATCATCGACACTGGGACTTTCGATCGCCGCGAATTTTAAAAAGTGCATGTTGAGAGATTGCGGTTTTTATTTGTTTTAAAAAACGATACCTAATTTGTTGAGATAGCTTTTGTGGTTTGAAAAAAGGGATTAATTATAGCATGAAACCAGTAAGTGTAACAGCACCACCTCTTTTAGGGAGGCGAGCTTAAAGCGCATGACCATATTATGCTATATGTATGTTTCAATATGTGATGTGTACAAGATTTGAAATTCAAATATAAGGCAAATCAAAATTAGAAATGCGGCCATAAGAGTTATCTTATAAAACTCCGCTACATATGGTATTTTATTTTCTTGTATTCATGGTAGTACCATAGTATGTTTGCGCTTTTGAAATATTTGCCAACAATGTCTGATATACAGGGCGTGTCTAAAAAGTGTATAACATGATTTTTTGGCCGTGAAAAAATAATATATGAATTGGAGGTGAAATAGTTATAATCGTGTTCAGCAATCTTTAAAGTGTCATAAGATTTTGTTATCAAATTGTGGCAATCTACTCAGGCATGTCAAATTCAGCTTTGGCCACTTTCTAGTGCAGAGAATAGAACTCTTTTATTATAATCGTCATAATGTGTAATTGAACATAATCAGTGAACAATAATCCACCTAATAAATGTTGATTTTCATCCATCTTATCCAGAATATTTGAATATTAGAAACAATATAGTAATGTATCCTATAAATTAGAATATAAATGGAATCTTAAAGCTTTTTTTGTTAAACTGGAAATCCAAATCCTGGTCCGAAATGACAAGAGTTGCCAAAATGGGATTCGCAGTCTTGTTACTGAGTTGATCATATCTCTGGTGCTGATGGGGTAAATTACATGGGATCAAGTATGTTTGATAGACGACTAATAGGCCTTACCAAATTTCTTTAGAACAAAACACATGTATCTTAATAATAATGTTGTCCTCCATGGGACACTATTTGGACACGCATTGCAGGTGCAAGGAATAAATGGATTCCTTGCTCCTGATATTCCACGCTGCTTGATCTTAACACAAATTGAAAACTGATTTTTATTGTATTCTTATTAGGGGCCAGTATGTAGCCATGATACATTTCGTGTCAAATGTTTGTTAAAACAAAGATTCAATATCTTAATGAAATAAATTGAGAAAAATAAGGGTTGCTTTTTTTTAACTCACGGTATATAGAATCCCTACGTAATTCAAAATGGGTACCTTATATCTAATCTAAAATGACTTAAATTATATGAATTGAGTTGAATAGTTTATCAGCTTTTTTGGCTGAGCACAAGGATTCCGAAAATGATTAGTTTGACATATATCCGATGTTTTGTTACAGAGTTGTCAGGCAAAACGTAAACAAGTTTTTTGACCTTTTGCATGGGGGTGAAAATTAAACTTTGTCCGATTTCAACAAATAATACCTCAAATTGTTCGTCTGTTCACAAGGATGCCAGAAAATGCAAATGTTAACAGTTCATACCGATAGCTGTAGAGGTTATGGCCCATTTTATGTTATGGCCTCTTTAGAGGTCTATTGAACATTATGTTTACCTTTTGACCCTATGTGAGTCAAAGTATAAGTACAAGATGAAATATCATTGCTGGAATCTTTCTGATCATACGAACAATTTGAAATCGGACCAATTGTACTCTCACCGCCCATCCCCAAGCCGTCCAGTGACCTTGCATCAGATATAAAATAAGACGCACGCCAGTTGCGACCAGTATTAAATTAAATTCAAGTGGGTACTTCTCTTAATATTGAATACTATTTAAATTGAAGACAAAAAATCTACATTAATATGTAGACACTATTGCTCCTCCGTTATAAAACGTTTCACAATATCAGTGTACTTACCTTACACTTTGTGAATTGATTTAGAAAGATTTGTAAACGCATACGCGAGTGATTTCATTTTCAAAATCAATCTGGATATCTCCACCATGATTATTGCTTTGCACATTTTGCTATTAGCACTTGTTTTCATAAAAGGCATATTGAAAAAGGGATCGGCTTCTATTATTCTTTCGAAGGATTTTACTGGGAAGCTACTTAACATCTAAATTGCACGAAGATAAACTCATGGGCAATGCCATCGCTACGCCTTTAGTGTAGGGATGGCACAACTCAATCCGTGTACGTGTTAGCAAACAATCACCGGTTGCTTACATTGTCATGATTGTACACTACATGGAAATATCTCCCTTCTCAATGCTCAGCCAAATATATCACTACATTAAAGGCGTCTTATGCGAGAATTTTCATGGTGTGTTAACGCCTTTTACAGTTTTCCGGCTACGATCGCAACTGATCTCGAGTGAGCTCAATAGTACGGAATGCTTTATGATGAAAATCGAAGCAATTTATGTTGAAAAATTACTTACATTTGAAACATATTTCCATTATGATTAGTAAAGTTCTATGATGTAATTTAACCGGAAATATAGTCATGATCAATTTACGAGTCCAGGCATGTCTTTCCTGATAGTCAACCTCATTATAAGAGAAAGAAAAACATATGTTTTGAGCACGTGCGGCCTAGCGGAATCAGCGTTATACTCATAATCATAAGTTTGCTAGTTCGAGTCCCGCTAGGATCAACGTGTTTATATCCTTAGTCAAGGTATTAAGTCTCAATTGCCTCGTCGACGCAAGCAAAATTGGGTAGCTGCTATTATCCAAAAGTGCGTCTAGTCGGCTGCCAGATAGAAGATGTAAATGGCAGCGATAATAATTAGCCAATGTCAAGCGCTTTGAGACGGTGTTCCACACGGTGTAAAGCGCTATATAAAAACCGACTATTATTATTATTATTACAAGTTTTAAAAAGATCACTCGCTTTAATATATATGCGTGCTTGATTGTCAAACTTGGTAATACTGACTACTGCTTATCTCATTTTCTCAATTTTCCGATTTGAAGACGTGATGGATACTCAATAAAACGTTAAAACCTTAAACCATAGTTAGTCATGCTGGTAGAGAGACGATAAATAAGTATGTTAATAACCGTATATATAGAACTGTAGGTTCAGACAACACAACCTTTCTCCTAAAACAGTGTCAATTGCATCTTCCCTTCCATTCAAACATAGTGTGATAGCTATACTATCGTGAGGGTTCTTGCGCTATTATAATGCTTGCTCTGATAAGGTTATTAATTCATTAATACTTGTATATTGACGCTCTGCTATTAATGTATTTTATTGTTTTATACTCATATCATCGTAATTATATATTGTAATTTTAGTGTATTATGTTGCATCTGCTCGTTTACATGGTTTACTTGCAGTTGCATTACTCTTGCGTCTTCTAGCCACCTGCTGGCAGTTGGGTTTTAATCTTTAGCTGTCTTAAATTGTTTATGTTTTACATAGTTTTAAAATTGGTCTTTAGTAGTTTGATAGTTTGTACAGCGCATAGATACCACTTGTTTAATACGCTTTATAAATGATTATTATTATTATATGTTTTAGGTCAGTTTCTGAGACTTATTTGCGTTTCGACTTTGTCTCCGTCTTCTATTCGTATATAATTTCCTACTATTACCATGATTACGGCGAAATAAATAGCTTACCTCGACCAATATATTTGCGATGGTCAATATTGGAGCATCTTGAAAATGGACGTGATCTAATTCGTGGACTATTGGGTCGTATTTTGATGACATCAAGTACTCTTATTTCAACAAAGTGAATGCTGTAATCATGGTAATTAGAGCTACTCATTTAGCAGACCATATTATATCGACGTTACTTTTTTTTTAAATACTTGATTATTGTAATTGCATTTCTGTTTGTATATATAGGCACATGCATTATGCATCGCTATGGGGTTGTGTATAACTTACAACATTTCCGGCGAACATATTCTAGATCCTGGTTACCATGATCCATCAATCCATACAATCCAATTTTTTTAAAAACCTAATTCGTATTACTTTATGGCCGTTTGTTTTGAACTGACCACCCAAAAAGGGTGGTGGCGTTGCATTTTTGGTGACGAATCATCCATCTTTCTCTATTAACTCAACAACTAAATGTGGTAGAGCTATGGTTGAGGTGTCAGGTATTTCTATAACTGTTTTGCTGAGATATGATTGATTACATTGTGAACATCAGGGATGGTGGCGGTGGCGGTGGCGCTGTGTACAATCTCTATGGATAATATAGAAGATGTTCCCAATTCTACTTTCAATTTACCATAACTCCTCATCCCTGTGGCACAAACATGATTTTGCTCTCATTTTATAGATCATTTTATATTCCATAAGATTCTGTTTCATCAAACGTGACAACTATTATATAACAATTATAATCATGAATCGATTGCATACACAGTGAACTTGCCCTAATTCATCGGTTTTACATACATGACTATAACGAAAAAACCATTAGATCCTATCTAAATTCCAATAGCATATTTGGATTCCTTGTGAGATTACCGTTTAGAAAATATATACTTTTTATGAGATAGATTAAGTAGTTATTGCGATATGCTAATTCGAATCTCACATGGTGTAAAATGTAAAAATCTGGACATGCAACGGGAAGGGTGGCGAGTTCAAAACACATGGCCTTATATACCATCATTGGTAGAGAATCGATAACAATTTTATTCTGAAGGCAGAGATCCTGTAATCAGATAAATTCAAAAAGTCTTTCCAAATTACCCATAGTATATCTATGTTACCATGTATCCTACTATTACGGCGAAACAAATAGCATACCTCAAGCCAACAATGCTATAATCACGATGGGTCAATATTGTAGCATATTGAAAATGGATTCATGGACCATAGGGCGAGTTGCTTGGTAAATTTGGATGACATCAAGTACTCTCATTTCAACAAAGTAGATACTATAATTATATCTACTCACTTGACAGACCATATTATTGTATTGACATTCACTTACTATAACTGCTTTTCTATTTGTATCAGGCACATCGGGTCGTGTACACGAGGTAATTCTCCTGGCTTAAAACTTTTATTTATTACTTTTAAGATTGTTTGACCATCATGTCAACATCGACTAAACATCATTACAGATGTGGTGATTTTATTTATCAGTATAAACGTTATAAATATAATTTTATCTAATTACTTTATATCATAAAATCATCTGTACCGATGCGATATGTAATTGTAATCAGTTCAATGCTACAAACTAATAATAATAACTTCACCATAACGTGATTTGAAAATGTTTTTAAACCTTAAAATAGTTTATCAAATAACAGATTATTTGACCATCAATCAATTAAAGTGCAGAGGCAAAGAAGATCTTCCCACAATGCATTGCACGAACGCCAGCCAACTAAACCTTTTACACACGATGCATTTGTCAAGCTCTTAAGGTTTAGAAATAAGAAAAAGGAACACTTATAACTAATTTATTCATTGGAACCTGAGAGTTCCACAGATGAACACGCTATGAAGCCATGATTGTGTGCATATGTCTATGGAAACCGAGACAAATTGGAGACCAGAATTAGGGCATTTTGGGGCAACCTTTTACGAAAATTTCAGAAATCTTGCCCCCCCCCCCCCCCTGAAAAAAGGCCTAGCTACGCCACTGGATGCAGAGGTAACTTATCCTGAAAGCGGTCATCGTATGTTATCATTTCTTCACTGGAATATAATTTGTGAGAAGCTGATTCATTGTGGTAGCTGTTCAACAACAGACCTCGTCAAGTTTACCTGTGATTAAGCTCGACGTCATTAGAAATAGCCAATACAAAAATCCTTAATTCAGGCACCAATACAAACTTACGATATCCACAAATCGCAATATTCCATGTTGCCACGTTTAGACACATTTGCCGCCTAAGGCCGTCAAATTTAATAAATGGCTCCACGTTCCTATAATAGCAACGATCATTATAATATCACTTTGATGCTATTCATCGTCCTTAACAAATTAGTATCGGTGCGCTGCATATTTTACATAATCCTTGTGTTGATGCGTAACAAAGGTAGTTATCCATACATACATAAGATCATTATCATCATATTAAACGGGAAATAGAAGAATCAACGGTTTGCAGCTGTTCATAACACATTAGGCGCACTAAAGCCTACATTTCTGCATGGCTGGAATGTTTTAAGCTTAGCGATACAGCAACGCTCGTCGCTCAATATCAATCTTGATTTTCTCTCGGTCATGTGTCGGGTGCTACCAGTGTGACGACTTCTCGTGAAGTGATTGCCATTTTAGATATTTGATGGAAAACTAATAATCTTATCAATATCAGTTGAACTACATGTATTGTAGTTTTAGCATCACTAGGAGGTACAAAATGTAGTTGACGCGGTGTATGTCCATCGAATCAATGCATGTGTTAATCAATATGTTGCCGATATATTCATTGTCACTTCGTTGGATCGTGTAATTGCATGAGCAACGTCACCAGCGAATGACGCGATGGCTTTCAATGAAAATTATGACGTGCTGTATCTACAGTCTGACTACGAGCTTTATGTACATACAATTCTCTATTTAAAATACACATCGAAACGCATGTTGTTAGTATACGGTATACGAAACATTTCATAGATATTTGTTGGTTTTATATTTATTGGTGATTGCTATGTCATCAATAGTGATATGATAACTGGTATAATTAATGTATTGTAACAGTAAGCTATCCCATAAGCTAGTCAATACCCCTGTTAAATGGGCAAAGGAGTTTATCGTCGGATTTTTGAAGCGACATGGTATGGACGGCAATATTGGTAGTAAGTACATATCAAACGAAGACTACGGGCTACCTTGTGGGTTGGGTTATATTGAAGAAGGGGCAAGGGGATTTGAGTGTGAAATTGTTTGATTTCAAGCGAGAGGGGATGTCTAGGGTGGTATTATAGTCGGCTGCAAAAATTCAGCTCTTTTTCTGATATGACCGCGTTCAAAGCGTAATACGGAAGTGCCGTTTGGTGGAGTAAAATAACGCGGCTTTTAGCTGACCAACGCGTGCATCCGAGTGGCTCGATTGTATTCGCGCTGGCGTCAAGAATGTTACCGCTCACACGCTCATTATTTATCTCTCGCGCTTAGGGAAAGTGCTGTACTTCTTTGACGGCGAATGAAGAGTAAATATAAGGAGGGCAAGGTGGGAATGACGATCATTAACAGGAACCGTATAGAAGAATACATAGAGTAGATAGAAATAGGAGTAGGTCTTACCGTTATGTGTATTAAACCTCAACGGTAGCAGACCCGGGAAGCCAGGGGAGGGAGGGGTGGGGGCATGATCACTCCCCTTTTAAAACAAACATGCTGGGGTAAAACGTCACGCGTCATAAAATATCCTTGAACATAAAAATATATATAGAGTCTGTGATGTGATGTGATGGATAAATCTCTTCTCTTCTCCAAGTTTTTTTCGATCTTCACTTTTCACTTATTTGTTGCCCTTTCCTTATCATGCTTATCAACGCTCTACGACATAATTATTTTTATTCCTCTCCTTCCTTCCTCCCCGTCGACCTTAATTTTTCTCTTTCCCTTTCCCTTCATTTTTCTCTTTCTTTTTCCATACCCTTATGGTACAATTTGAATTTGGATCCCTTTCCCCGATCAAGACTATGTGCCGTATGGGAGTGTTTATACGTGGGGTCAGATAGGGGCGCTGAGGCTTCTTTTCCTGTACTTCTAGGCCTATTATTTACTTTTACCTTAAACCGTTCACTTTGACCCCAGTTAACAGCTTCAATAACATTGTTCAAACTGTTCTTATGGTCATAAGTTCGCATCGACGTTATATTTTTCAATAGAGTTTGAGTGAAATGTGTGGATGACTGTTTCGTCTTCTTGTTAATTAAAAATCCATCAACAAGCGGTGTTTTTGTGTGTCGTCAATCAATAATATTTTAAAAGATTATGTAATGTTTTCTGGAGGCATTAGTGGAGAAGACTTTTGCCACTGTTCCAAAAAGTGTATTTCCGAATAAATAAAAACATAAATAAATAAACAATTTTTTAAAGAATCCGGATTTCCGGTCCAAATTGATCGGGGGAAATCTGGATTTCCGAACCATGCAGAATAAAATTTTCTGGGTTTTCGGTGATCATTCAAACCGAAAAAAACTGGAAAAAACTTTAATGTCAATGTTTGTTATTACAACTTTTGATTTGAACAACATTGCACTTGTGATTGAGGTGGTAATAGATATAGCGCGAGGATTGCTTAAATGTATATTTATTGTAGCACGTACACCACGGCTGCGGAATCGGTAATGAGCCTGCTAAAATTGACGCATATTGTATTATTTACAGCGAAGGTTCAAAAAATCGATTTAGGAATTACAAGGTTTGAAGCCAAATCAGTTCCTGTCGACTCATAGCCTCCTATTGAAATATTACAAGTCCGTTTCTTATTCCAATTTCCTGAAATTAAACTACAGTGCAACAGAGCATAAATTTCCAAATATTGATTTATAAATATAGTGCCTCCTGAGTGTTCTACAACCATGCAAATTTCAATCCTTAGTATGTGTATTATTATAATCACAACAGCTTTTAAAGTTTTCTGTGTTGTCTTTGTATGATTATCAGCATTGTTACATTTCTTATTAAACCTCATTTCGGATTGGTCAAAACTTGATTATCCATACACGCTAATCCAACCATCTACTGGCTACTGGCTTTTATGGCCTTGACTATTCAGACTTACCACAGGCCTTATGGTGGTATCTGTATACAGGCTTGCATGTCAGCACACGGTCACCTAAAGTAACATACACCATTATGCTCAAAACCCCTTACTGCACACTGCACACTGCTGAATGGCATTTCTTATAGCGCGGATTTTAAAGCATTGGTCCTTTAGCGTGAGCAGCATGTCCTTGAAGATTGCTTCTATTGTTTGCGTGCATGGCTGGACAAACATTAATAGACTTTTGTCCAGTCTGTGCACAGTTGTACACTTGTATGAAATACATTGTTATTGTAAGAAAAGTTGCAACATTAATGTATCTTATTTTTGATTAATATTACAGAAAAAGACAAACGAAATTGAGAAATGTGACTTGACCATTTTATTAAGCATAATTTAAGGATTAATTTAAAACATTACATAACTTAATTGGGCAAACAAAAAGTGGTTAAAAATTATTCCATTTAACGCCTAATTAATTTATTAATTACGCGCATAAATTAATTACACAGCAAACATGTTAAATAATGGCTTGATAGATTTGTGTGGCTAACCATAAACATCTTTCTCTGTGATTATAGTGATTATTGCATGTTTAATTCATGAAAAAAATACAAAACACCATTTGTGTTTTTTAGTGTTTGGAGGAAAATATTCTAAATACTAAAGGGATATTAAATTATCTGCCCAGACCATTGTCTTGAGCACATATTTACCTTTAATTTTATACCTTGAAAGTCTGGTTTGGATACACAGTAATACTTAATCATGTCCACGAGTTTGGTCATTAATTAAGCTTAATTAAGTCAGATTTGGGTTTTTTTCTTCAAAAAGTAAAAATATTTTTTATCTTTTTCTCAAACAGAATTGTTGACAATGATGGGAACTTTATATCCTGTGAATTTGGTGTTAATGGCATGTATAGTTGTTGCTGGAAATAACAACATTTGTAATGTATTTCTTTATAATATGCTAATTATATGCAAATAAGGTCAAACTATTTTTGTCTTCTTCTCTATGACATTGAATCACCAAGCTGTATTCTATAATATGATAATGTCTCCTTGTCTTATATTTCTTACTTTTTGAATTAGAGCTTAATTTCAATAACATGCACTTTTGGAAAATTATGCTCTGTTGCACTGGCATGAATGATGTTTCATGTTTAATCCGAAAATATATAGTTTATTGATTTTCTTTTTTTAAAAGTGTCATTTTTAAGAGTGGATACATGCCAACTGATTATTAATTATTTATCTTTTGGAATGTCAGATAAAATCGAAGCGGTTCGTTTTTTCTCTGTGGATAATTTTATTTTTGGATTGTGAAAATTCAGATTTATGTTCAGAATAAAAGACATTCTCAACCGATGTTTCTTCTTTTAAATACGAGAGTCGGTAATAGGTAATGAAAGTAATCTTGGTATGAAGGCGCGTGCCCAGGGGGGCTTTGGGGGTTCAACCCCCCCCCCCCCCCCCCCCCGTGTCCCCAGAGAGGAAAAATAAATAAAAAAAGAGGGGAGAGAGGGGAGGGGAGGGGAGGGGAGGAGAGGGGGAGGGGAGGGGATAGGAGGAAGGGAGGGGTGGAGAAGGAGGATGGGAGGAGGAGGGAAGGGGAAACGAGAGGCCGGTAACTTTTATTAGTGTCTCTTACTTTATCTCTACGTTTGTGGTACTTTATTTGTGGTATTTCTTGTTTCCCTCTTATTATCATGATTATTGGAAAGGAGGCTGCGTGGGCGATTGGGTCAGCCTTCAGGTGCTGGGCCTAGCCTCCTGCTTGCTTTCCACGTGGGCTTGGCATCGCACGCCACAGTGGCCCCTTGTATGGGTCACTACACGCTAGACGACCATGCAGTCTCCTTTCCCGATCGGGCGAATAGTCTTTAGAGATATTTTATGTCTGAATCAATGATTGGTATGACAACATCAGACTAAATGACTTAAACATTAAAAGAAGCTGATCATGAAATTATTTTAAACTGTTAACATTATGTGACAATTACTTTAACGATAAACATATAGTAGCTATCATAAAGATAGCAGCCATCTTTAATTGATACATCCATGTATACCTTACTTTTGATTATCAATAAAATATATATACACTTGACTTTTAAGTCAAGTGTATATATATTTTACCCTAACCTTAAAAGGTTATGGTCTTAGGTATCATGAATATGCAACATATTCGGGATTGACCTGTTTTCGGTGTCACGTTATGCAATCATCTTTGAATGTTTTTCACACAAATATGTCAAATTCACGCCAAATAACTGATTTTGCAGTGTCCAACGGGTACTTACTTTAAGCTAATGCTATAACGTCATAGTTCATACTTATAAATCCAAAGTGAATTAGAATTATTTTAAAGACAAATATTTCAATAGAATCACTCATGCATCTCACGACAAGATCACTTTATTACATATTTACCAATATCGTATTTAATATTTTGTAGTTACAATTCTGTTATTACGTTTAATAGAATTGGCTCAGACATTTGTAACTCTATCCCATTTGATAGTCAAAAGTATATACGTTTATTATACATTTCATGTTATTCTGCAGTACCGATGCACGAAAATAATCAACATCGTAACATTATTTGAAAAAATACTAGTCTTATGAATTAATTGTAGTGGTATTATTTTATGTAGGCCTATGTGGTAACATTTAAATAATTATCAAATATAACTGAAACTATGATAAATACCCAGCAACATATTCCAACGTAATAAACGGCGCCGGCTCCACATTCCTTTTCATCTACCATATCATACAACCACTTTGATGCTCGGTATTATCCCCCGGGAATTATCCTTAACAAATTAATATCAGTGCACTGCACCGATCATCAACGACAGCTTTTCAGCTTTTCATAAAACACTTGGTGCATAGTCATGCCTAATAACAGTTATGTATGGCTTGAAGGTTTTCCTGTTGTAAATACATGTATTAACGATTATAGCAAAGCATAATATCAATCTTGAATTTCTCTCAGTCATGTCATGGGTGCTACCACTGTGACGACTTCTCATCATTTGACTGCTCATTAGATAAACTGATGTTGGAAAATTGATAATCTATCCATACACCCGTTGAATGGCAGTAGCATGTTTTGTAGTGTTGGACTCGCTAGGAGGCTGTTGACGCAGTTTGTGTCCATTGACGCATTTCTGTATATCGAGATGATGCTGAAATAGCTGTTGCCGAAATACACGTAGTTTACCATCGGCTGAGTCGTATTAATTGCACAATCAAACAACAACAGCATCAGTGAATAAACTGACACATTAACCATTCGACGAGCCACTTGTATTCGTTTCTTTCTCATGTTAATCCATTGCCCTATTCATTATGAAGTACTCACTGTTCTCAATACTAGTTCGGATTACTTTTGGAATTTGCCAAACTGGAAAAACATTCTTCGTTGGAGTCATTGGGCCATGGGGTAGTTTTCACGCGGTTGGAAAACACTCAACAGGAGCCATTCCGTCTGTTTTAGAGCAAATACGACTTGACAATGATACATTTCACGAAATCAATAGTGCTGGATATAAGTTCCAGTATTCCTGGACCGATACGGGATGTGACCCGAGTGTCGGAATACCCAACGTAGCCGACCTGTTGCACGGATTGGGAGTCTTTGAAACAAAAGTAGATGTCATTATCGGTGCATCATGCAGCGTCGTATGCGAACCCGTAGGATACCTTGCAAGAGAAATGATCGTACCGATGATATCATTCGGTTGCTTTAGCAACTTATTATCAAATAAATATATATATCCTACATTTGCCAGAACCACTGGACCAGTAACCCTTTTCGCTCATGTGTACGTGAAAGTTGTTCAATCATATTCGTACAGAAGGGTTGCCCTATTTCTCGGTGCAGAGCCTTTCTATACTTTACTAGGTGCAACTATTCGAAACAGGTTTTTTGACGCTGGAATTATTATCACAGATACTATTGGACTTACTGGTCTGAGTTCTGGTGGATCATCGACCGTGTTATCGGATCTGAGAGATATAAGACATCGGTGCAAAGGTGAGTGGAGTATACGGTATGTAATGTGTTAACTCTATTGGCATTAACGTTATTTATTGACTATTTAGTAGCGCAATTGGAGCCTGTTACTGATGGGAAGTTTCTGTTTTAAAGGAGAGTGATCCATCCAGATCCGTACAGTAGCAAAATCAGACGAAGGCTTATCTTTTAAACGGAGTATCTTTTAAACGGAGTAACTGGGGGGGGGGGGGGGGGGGGTGGGGGGGGGGGGGGTTGAGGGGGGGGGGGTTGAGGGGGTTGAGGGGGTTGATGGGGGTGCTGTTACATAATGTTATATCGCTGATGTACATTGAGCAATAATATAATATGTGACCTTAAGATAAATATGGCTATTCAAATTAAAAAGTTCAGTTGATGCAGTATAAAGGCTTAATAACCGCACTCGCTGCATAGCAACTGTTTTTTACAATTATAGCCTGAGAAACAGGTAGGCCATAAGTGTATAGATCTTATATAACGTGACTTAAAGGGGAAAGACAGTGGAGAGAGGTCCCCATGTTATGTTGAAGTCACAAAATGGAAGGGAAAAAAAAGACAGTGGTTTGTGTGGACTATAAGGCCTTAATAGCTTTTCCTTAAGTTTCATCCTGGCAAAATCAATTTAAATAACTGCGCGTGCTCCCTGCGCAGTGTTACATTTTTTCGGAATCTTTTGAACGACCATCATAGTATTGAGAAGAGATATCGATTTGTACTAGAAACAATTTATGTTACATTAGAAACAAATACAACATATCGTTCTATACTTAACAGAAACACAATACAATTGTGTACGCACACCAACACATATTTGTTATTGTAATAACGCAAACATTCCATTCCATTTTCAGCTGTTGGTCACGCTTGAATTAATAACAATACTATTATTATACATACCTTTATGAAAACTCTATGAAAACACTGCACTGATTTCGATTCACATTTGTACATGTAGGCCTCGGGGAATATGGGGCAACTGGTCCAATGAGGCAAGTGGTCCGAAATGAAGGATTTTGTAATTGTTATGGCATACTGCTTTCTTTTGAACAGTCCGAATTTTGTTGAAACTTGACATATATCCTTACCTTCCACAATCCAAAACATTTGGAACTTTAGGGTATTTACATATGTGATATTCTCCAGATCTTTGAAGCCACCTCCTTGAGTGACTGATTGAAAATTCACAGATAGTATGGGCGATATATGAAGATGTGTTTAGATCATGTTTAATGTACTTTATATGATTGATAGATATGCAACAGTAAATATATACATGCAGTACAGTCGTCTTAAGATGCTAGGTGCATATTGCATTTGATGGGTGCTATATTGTAGAGTGCTTAGAGACTTTCCGAAATATGAATAAAACCATAGGTTGTGGTTGAAATGACCGTAAAATGGCGCATATTGCTAACTTGGGACATTGGTGGTTTGGATTTGCGATCAATATTATCATTTAAAGAATGCTTTAACGTAAATCATTATCACGGGTATTCATTTGCTAGAGTTATTAGTTTATGAATTTGCAAATAACAAAGTACACCATTTCTTATTTATCTAAGACACTTGTCTACTTTAAGGACCCGAACGCCGTAACATTTGCGAATTCAAAGATACTCGCTGGCTACAGAAATCTGTGTAATGGCTAAAAACAAAAATGAAGTTTTGCCTCTTTTTTTCTCGGAAATGTATTGGAGTTATTGATTATTATGTTTTAAAACATTTTGGCGTAACATTTATTACGTCACAGGCGTGTTTGAATTAGTTTCATTTCGACAAAGTGCCAAGTCATTTGTTGGGGGCAAGTGGTCCGAAGGGGTATGGGGCAACTGGTCCGCCTGTAAAAACTTAATCAAAATTGTAAAATTCATTTTGAAAATTAGTGGTTAGTGTCAATAAAACATGGCTCGGTATTGAAATGTGAATAGAATATGAAATAATTCACATTCTATCTAGTTCTTACACATTTTGGGGCATTTTGGGACTAAATACCACTATTTCTGCTATTGAAGGATTACAATATGACATGAAATGGCTTTAGAATGAATTAAAACCTCGGTATTGTGCATTACATCTTTATTATATTTTGAATGGTGTCTGTTAAGATATTTGCAATGACGAAATATCATGATTTGTGTATTTTATCACTGCTTTTTGTGTACATTAACCGTTGGGCAACATTGTCATATTGACTAACTTTCCCTGTAACATGAAAAGCTGACTAAATATCAAGATGGTTTATATAAGTACTAAATGATGAATATATGAAGTAAATAAAATCATTACAGAAAGGGGTATATATAGACAAATGTATGGGGCATCTAAATATCACAACCATGTCACCATTTAACTAGGTTCATACCATTTTATCTAATAAATGTGCAGTCGAAGATTTCGCTTGCTTTGTACACCCTTAGTAAACTGCTATTTACACGTTAACCACGAAAACTGTATAAAACATGGGTTTCATGATACATGTATCCTTTTTACATATTAAATAATATGGAAATGTGTTTGTAAAGAAAATACTGCCTAGTTTCCGTGTTGTCATACACTGATTTCTGTGTATTTCTAATCGTTGGAACATACATACAGTACTGTAAAAATGATAGGTTAATATTGGAGACTCTTTCAAATGGACGTAATCCAAGTCAAGGACCAAGGAGTTGAATTCCTTGGTAAATTTGAATGACATTTAGGAGGCACCCATTTCAAAGGAATTTACACCGCTCTTCTATTTAGGCATGTGGAATATGGGATTGTTCATAATCTACTTAAGAAGAGTATTCGTGGTAAAACTGCTTACAATTAAATATGATTATTTGTCCATCATGATGATGACTCATCAGTTAAAAATCAATTTGATTTTACCAAATATATTTTGTAAACAGGCTATATGTAATCAGTTAAATACTGAAACGTATAATAATAACTTTACCATAACGTAATTTGCAGATTTATTTTAAATTATTATACCACAAAACAGATTGCACAAGGGTTTCATAAAGCATTCACCATGTGATTACATTACGCCGCTGTAATATTGCGAGCGGCTGATGCATTGCAGTTCAGCAATTCTATAGTCCTCAAGAACTATTGGCTTTTTATCGTAATTTCATGACGTGAACCTGGGAATTTTATATACGCCAAGAGGTTTGCTATGTATATATAATAATGTAATTACTTGTTAAATCATGTTCAACTTACATAAAGAAATTTACACCAATCATCGTGACTAGTAAAAGGAACCTAAAACTAACACGCATCATTCAAAACAGTCCAGCACGTACGTTTTATCATAACTTTCAAAAACGCACCATTTTCCAACAATTCCATGTAAGCTTCAATTAAGTCTAATACCTAAAGCATACGACACAAACAGCGCCACCAACATTGGGACCCTCACCAGCAGTGACGTCACTGGTTAAACAAAAGTACCTTCAGATCGCAAGTTGAGTGGCACAACCCTGGTAATATGGCGCTATCGGTGCTCTACAGACACTTTAACGAAGCCATACCGGAGTGCTGCCGGTTTTTAAACCGTACATAGCGTTGGGCCAGCGCTGTTATCATACTTTGTACGCTCAGTGCAACGCTATCAAGTTGACCTGATTTGAACATGAGCGTTGGATGTAGCGTTCACCGCTCTCTCAAAAAGCGTTGATTAATCAAATTATCGGAAAACGCTTTGCTGATCAAGCGTTGCTTCAATCCTTTTCGTAAGCTGGGGACTGGGGTGCGCATGTGTGAGAGCGCAAGAGTTGGAGCCAGTGGCGGCACCAGCCTCATAAATTAGGGGGTGCATTTGGGGGAAAGAATTTTTTAGGGGGGAGGGGCATAAAATGTAGCTGTTTTATGCTAAAATTGTCAAATTTGGTCTAATTAAGTAAGAAAATGTGCGCGCAGCATGGAAAAAATTGCCTTTTTATGATTAAATTGTCTATTTTTTTCTTATTTTAAAAAAATTAAAAATGTTGGGGGGAGGGAGATTTTTTCTGGGAGGGGCCCCCCCCCCCCCCCCCCCCTGGTGCCGCCACTGGTTGGAGCGTAGGTGGAGTATGTTCGCAGCTTTACTTCTGCACAACTCGGCACAACTGCAGAATGCTACATCATAAATCCAGGCACATAACTAAGATTTTTGCCATGGGCAAATTTTGTTGAAGTTGGATCTTTTTACCAGGGGTGAGAATTGGGGGGGGGGTGTGGTTGGCCAAGTGGACCTTTTTACAGAAATATGGGCCTTCAGTCAACTAAAAGTCTTTTTACGTTCATAAAAATCAGTGTTCGGACCATCTTGGGGAATTTGAATACATCGTAGCCAGAGGAGGGGTGTGGGCGAGGGCGATTGCCCTCAAAATAGAGTCATGTCAGTTAAGATTTGCCACTGTCGGTTAAGATTGGCACCGTTTGTTGTGATTTTGTCGGTTGAGGTTGAAGGTTTTTCTCACACGGTTGGTAAAAATTACAGTGAAATTGTGGAATATATTATTGTTTCAAAAACTATGACAATCGAATTCGAAAAACCTGGTTTTTCAATCGAAAAACCAGGTTTATCAAAAAAAACTATGACACTCGAATTGAAAAACCAAGTTTATCGGCGAAAAACCAGGTTTCTCGGTCGATAAACCTGGTTTTTCAAAAACTATGACAATCGAATTCGAAAAACCTGGTTTTTCAATCGAAAAACCAGGTTTATCAATAAAACTATGACAATCGAATTGAAAAACCAAGTTTATCAGCTAAAAACCAGGTTACTCGGTCGATAAACCTGGTTTTTCAAAAACTATGACAATCGAATTCGAAAAACCTGGTTTTTCGATCGAAAAACCAGGTTTATCAAAAAAACTATGACTATCGAATTGAAAAACCAAGTTTATCGGCGAAAAACCTCGTTTCTCGGTCTCTAAACCAGGTTTTTCAAAAACTATGACAATCGAATTCGAAAAACCTGGTTTTTCGATTGATAAACCAGGTTTATCGATTCGATTATCATAGTTTTTGATAAACCTGGTTAATCAGCCGAAAAACCAAGTTTATCAAAAAACTATGACAATCGAATTGATAAACCTGGTTTTTCGATTTGATAAACCTGGTTTTTTTCGATCGAAAAACCAGGTTGATCGATCGAAAAACCAGGTTTATCGAAGAAAAACCAGGTTTTTCTGTTCTATTGTGCAATATACTTGCCATACACGTACACCAAGGCTGCGGAATCGGTAATGAGCCTGCTAAAATTGACGCATATTGTATTATTTACAGCGAAGGTGTATACCATCGATTTAGGAATGACAAGATTTGAAGCCAAATTCTTATTTCTTATTCCATTTTCCTGAAATTAAACTAGCGTTACATGTTTAATCCGAACAAAAATAGTTTATTGATTTTCTTTTTTTAAAAGTGTCATTTTTAAGAGTGGATACATGCCAACTGATTATTAATTATTTATCTTTTGGAATTTCAGACCAAATTGAAGCGGCTCGTTTTGTCTCTGTGGATAATCTTATTTTTGGACGTGTTTTTCTATCATTTTATAACTTATTCAAGTACCTGAATATACTGTTCATCTTTTGTAGAAATTTCAGAACATTTGTTGGTGCCATTTCTGAGGAATAGAGCTTTGCATATTATCATATACTATAATAGCACCCTCATCGGCCACATTTCCCATAGAGTTACATGAAAAATGTGTGCAAAGTAGAAAATGCCGATGATTTAAAAATGGCTCGAATAATTTTCGTGAAATTTTCACCGTATAGGCCTACTCGTATTCATTAGCGCTACCTAATTCAGGTCAAACCATAACTGGGCCACTGTGTTATCTTTTTTATTCCATAATTTTAATTATAAATCGGACAGTCAAACAGCCGTGAAACGTAGACAGTGCACGCGGGGAGGAGGAACGCCCCCCCCCCCCCCCAATAATTGTCATGATGGGGACGATACCCCCTTCAAAAGAAGTCATTTTTTTGCGCGAATTAGTTTCAATGTTTAATTATTTATGCTTAACAACATGGTTTCAGGGACGTTTTCTGGACCATTTTAGTGAAAAAACTTGATTCAATGTTTCTTTATTCAAGTTATAACAAGATGGCTAAAGGAACGTTTGTCTGGACCATTTTAGTTTAAATAACTGACCGTTTGTACGCGTAAAAATTATTCAAGATTATTTTCAAGATTAAAATTATTTACTTTTGAACATTTTCCCGTAATACAAACAAGGAACAAAGACATTGCTTCTATTTCTCACGTACATCCACACCGAAAACAGGACATTGTGCAATCGCAGTGTTGGTATACCTTTCAATAAAAACAAGGAACTTCATACCAGTAAAATAAACCTCAGACACTTTATGTTTCTACTCTATTCCTCTTAACCTTGGTCACAGGCTGATAATTGAAATTCGACTCATACACCAGGGGGGGGGGGGGGGGGGGGGGGGGGGGCAGTCCCCCTCTATAGGCAAAAGCTCGAGAGTACAAAATAAAAGGGAAGAAAATTGAGGAGGAATAGTAAGGGCTGATATCCAAACTCTCAGCGGTGTTACACCGGTATTACACCGATGTTATACCGGTATTACACCGATATTTGTATAGAATATTGGTGTAATACCGGTATAACATCGGTGTAATACCGGTGTAACACCGCTGAGAGTTTGGATATCAGCCCTAACGAGCATAGACAGTGCAAGTGGGGAGGGGGAATCCCCCCCCCCCCCCCCCATAATTGTCCCGATGGGGACGATGCCCCCCCCCCCCCCCCACCTCAAAAGAAGTCAATTTTTGCCCCCGGGTAAAAAAATCCTGTACACACCTATGGTATGGGATGCGTTAGTGATTTTATTGAAGAATACTGTAATCAATACAAAGTATGAACCTTTGGTTATGTAACGTCATTAACATAAACACAATAGTTTTCAACCACTGACTGAAATATGTCAACATTTGGCTGGACATGTAATAGATTAAAATGTGGGTCGATTGATACATTTGCCAATATCTTGGCAAAAATAAACTACATTTAGATCTGAATTCCTTAATACAGACAAGGAGAGACAATTTCAAATACACATTTGTAAAGCAAAATCCGCACTGGCATAGCGAGGTTTTTTATATTAGTGGAACGAAATATAAAAGTGAACCGACAATATCCACCAAATACAAAGAATGCGAGCGTAGCGCGGCAAATGTGCTATTTTACACTAATT
Organism: Ophiura sarsii; assembly: GCA_035610835.1. NCBI lineage: Eukaryota > Metazoa > Echinodermata > Ophiuroidea > Amphilepidida > Ophiuridae > Ophiura > Ophiura sarsii. Next base: position 14,585,038 of record CM069456.1, on the reverse strand, counting down.
TTCCGATGATTGATGTACATTTCGGCTTGGGTATGTACTTTGACCGTGACAATTTTATGATTTCCCTTGCAAAATAAACTGACAGTGCCAATCTCAACCGACCCCCCCCCCCCCCCCCCCCCCCCCCCCCCCCCCCCCCCATGTTAAATAACAAACGATAAAGAAAAATGGAAGGCTTGTCATTAATTCAATTGTTGCGGGATGTAAAGCAATAATATTGTGGATTTTTAACATTAAAAGGAGCTGATCATGAAATTATCTTAAACTGTTAAAATTATGTGACAACTACTTCAACGATACACATCTAGTAGCTTTAAAGATAGCAACCATCTTTAATTGATACATCAATGTATACCTTACTTTTGGTTATCAATACTGTCTTAGGTATCATGCTTATGCAGCATATTCGGGATTGACCTGCTTCCGGTGTCACGTTATGCAATCATCTATGAATGTTTTTCACACAAATATGTCAAATTCACGCCAAATAACTGATTTTGCAGTGTCCAAAGGGTACTTACTTGCGTTTAATAGAATTGGCTCAGACATTTGTAACTCTATCCCATTTGATAGTCAAAAGTATATATATTACGTTTATTTTTACATTTCATTTTTGATATTCTGCAGCACCAATGCACGAAAATAATCAAAATCGTAACATTATTTGAGAAAATACTAGTCTTATGAATTAATTGTAGTGGTATTATTTTATGTGGTAACATTTAAATAAGTATCAAATATAACTGAAACTATGATAAATACCCAACAACATATTCCAACGTAATAAACGGCGCCGGCTCCACATTCCTTTTCATCTACCATATCATACCACCACTTTGATGCTCGGTATTATCCCCCGGGAATTATCCTTAACAAATTAATATCGGTGCACTGCATCGATCATCAACGACAGCTTTTCAGCTTTTCATAAAACACTTGGTGCATAGTCATGCCTAATAACAGTTATGTATAGCTTGAAGGTTTTCCTGTTGTAAATACATGTATTAACGATTATAGCAAAGCACAATATCAATCTTGAATTTCTCTCAGTCATGTCATGGGTGCTACCACTGTGACGACTTCTCATCATTTGACTGCTCATTAGATAAACTGATGTTGGAAAATTGATAATCTATCCATACACCCGTTGAATGGCAGTAGCATGTTTTGTAGTGTTGGACTCGCTAGGAGGCTGACGAAGTTTGTGTCCATTGACGTATTTCTGCTGAAATGAGATGTTGCTGAAATAGCTGTTGCCAAAATAGTTTACCATCGGCTGGGTCGTATTTATTGCACAATCAAACAACAACAGCATCAGTGAATAAACTGACACATTAATCCATTACCCTATTTATTATGAAGTACTCATTGTTCTCAATACTGGTTCGGATTACTTTTGGAATTTGCCAAACTGGAAAAACATTCTTCGTTGGAGTCATTGGGCCATGGGATGGATTTCACGCGGTTGGAAAGCACTCAACAGGAGCCATTCCGTATGTGTTAGAGCAAATACAACTTGACAATTATACATTTTACGAAATCAATAGTGCTGGACATAAGTTTCAGTATTCCTGGACCGATACGGGATGTAACCCGAGTGTCGGAATACCCAACGTAGCCGACCTGTTGCACGGATTGGGAGCCTTTGAAACAAAAGTCGATGTAATTATCGGTGCATCATGCAGCGTCGTATGCGAACCCATAGGATACCTTGCAAGAGAAATGAACGTACCGATGATATCATTCGGTTGCTTTAGCAACTTGTTATCAAATAAATCTATCTATCCTACATTTGCCAGAACCACTGGACCAGTAACTCTTTTCGCTCATGTGTACGTGAAAATTGTGCAATCATATTCGTACAGAAGGGTTGCCCTATTTCTCGGTGCAGAGCCTTTCTATACTTTACTAGGTGCAACTATTCGTAAAAGGTTTTTTGACGCTGGAATTATTATCACAGATACTATTGGACTTACTGGTCTGAGTTCTGGTGGTACATCGACCGTGTTGTCGGATCTAACAGATATAAGACATCGATGTAAAGGTGGGTGGAGTATACAGTATGTAATGTTTTATCTATATAGGCATTAATGTTATTTATTGGGTCTTAGTAGAGCATTTGGAGCTTATATCGTTACTGATGGAAGTTTCTGGTTTAAAGGAGAGTGATCCATCCAGATCCGTGCTGTAGCAAAATCAGATGAAGGCTCACCTTTTGAACGGAGTATCTTGGGGCGGGGGGGGGGGGGGGGGGGGGTTGTCCTCATACATAATGTCATATCTTAATAATATAATATGTGAACTTAAGATTTATATGGCAAAACAAATTTAAATTGATAAGTTCAGTTGATACAGTATAAAGGCTTAATATCCGCACTCGCTGCATAGCAACTGTGCTTTACAATAATAGCCTGAGTAACAAGTAGACCACAAGTATTATAGATCATAGATCTTATATAACGTGACTTAAAGGGAAAAGACAGTGGAGAGGTCCCATATTATGGTGAAGTCACAAAATGGAAAGAAAAATAAAGAAAGTGGTTTGTGTGGACTATAAGGCCTAAATAGCTTTTCCGTTGAGTTTCATCCTGGCAAAATCAATTTAAATAACTGCGCGTGCTCCCCACGCAGTGTTACATTTTTTGGAATCTTTTGAACGACTATCATAGTATTGAGAAGAGTTATCGATTTGTGCTAGAAACAATTTATTTTACATTAGAAACAAATACAACATATCGTTCTATACTTGACAGAAACACAATACAATTGTGTACGCACACCAACACATATTTATTATTGTAATAACGCAAACATTCCATTCCATTTTCAGCTGTTGGTCACGCTTGAATTAATAACAATACTATTATTATACATTCCTTTATGAAAACTCTATGATAACACTGCACTGATTTCGATTCACATTTGTACATGTAGGCCTCGGGGAATATGGGGCAACTGGTCCAATGATGCAAGTGGTCCGAAATGAAGGATTTTGTAATTGTTATGGCATACTGCTTTCTTTTGAACAGTACGACCTTTGTTGAAACTTGACATATAGCCTTACCTTCTACAATCCAAAACATTTGGAACTTTAGGGTAGTTACATATGTGATATTCACCAGATCTTTGAAGCCACCTCCGTGACTGACTGATACAGATAGTATGGGCGATATATGAAGATGGGTTTAGATCATGTTTAATGTACTTTATATGATTGATAGATATGCAACAGTAAATATAGACATGCAGTATGACAGTCGTCTAAAGATGCTAGGTGCATATTGCATTTGATGGGTGCTATATTGTAGAGTGCTTAGGGACTTTCCGAAATATGATTAAAACCATAGGTTGTGGTTGAAATGACCGTAAAATGGCGCATATTGCTAACTTGGGACATAGGTGGTTTGGATTTGCGATCAATATTATTATTTAAAGAATGCTTTAACGTAAATCATTATCACGGGTATCCATTTGCTAGAGTTATTAGTTTATGAATTTGCAAATAACTAAGTACACCATTTCTTATTTATCTAAAGACACTTGTCTACTTTAAAGACCCGAACGGCGTAATATTCGCGAATTCAAAGATACATTTATTACGTCACAGGCGTGTATGAATAAGTTTCATTTCGACAAAGTGCTAAGTCATTTGTTGGGGCAAGTGGTCCGAAGGGGTATGGGGAAACTGGTCCGCCTGCAAATACTTAATCAAATTTGTAAAATTCATTTTGAAAATTAGTGGTTAGTGTCAATAAAACATGACTCGGTATTGAAATGTGAATAGAATATGAAATAATTCACATTCTTTCTAGTTCTTAGACATTTTGGGGCATTTTGGGACTAAATACCACTATTTCTGCTATTGAAGGATTACAATATATGACATGAAATTGCTTTAGAATGGTTTAAAACTTCGGTATTGTGCATTACATCTTTATTATATTTTGAGTGGTGTCTGTAAAGATATTTGCAATGACGAAATATCATGATTTATGTATTTTATCACTGCTTTTTGTGTATATTTACCGTTGGGTAACATTGTCATATTGACCAACTTCCCCTGTAACATGAAAAGCTGGCTAAATATCAAGATGGTTTATTATAAGTAGTACTAAATGATGATTATATGAAGTAAATAAAATCATTTAAGCAAGGGGTCTATATAGACAAATGTATGGGGCATCTGAATATCACAACCATGTAACCATTTAACTAGGTTCATACCGTTTTATCTAATAAATGTGCAGTCGAAGATTTCGCTTGCTTTGTACACCATTAGTATACTGCTATTTACACGTTAACCACGAAAACTATATAACATGGGTTTCATGATACATGTATCCTTTTTACATGTTAAATAATATGGAAATGTGTTTGTAAAAATACTGCCTAGTTTCCGTGTTGTCATTCACTGATTTCTGTGTATTCTAATCGTTGGAACATACATACAGTACTATAAAAATGATGGGTTAATATTGGAGACTCTTTCAAATGGACGTAATCCAAGTCAAGGACCAATGAGTTGAATTCCTTGGTAACTTTGAATGAAATTTAGGAGGCACCCATGTTAAAGGAATTGACGCCGCTCTTCTATTTAGGCATGTGGATTATAGGATTGTTTATAATCTACAATAAGGAAGAGTATTTCTGGTATTCGTGGTAAAACTGCTTACAATTAAATATGATTATTTGTCCATCATGATGATGACTCATCAGTTAAAAATCAATTTGAATACCAAAAATAGTTTGTAAACAGGTGATATGTAATCAGTTAAATACTAAAAACGTATAATAATAACTTTACCATAACGTAATTTGCAGATTTATTTTTAAAACCTTAACATAGTTATTATTCTACTATATTACTTTACCACAAAACAGATTGCACAAGGGTTTCTTAAAGCATTCATCATATGATTACATTACGCCGCTGTAATATTGCGAGCGGCTGATGCATTGCAGTTCAGCAATTCTATAGTCCTCAACAACTATTGGCTTTTTATCGTAATTTCATGACGTGAACCTGGGAATTTTATATACGCGAAGAGGTTTGCTATGTATATACATACACCTAGCACATAAAGTCCCTGCTCAGGTGCTTTGAGGTTGACTAATTCAAAATATATAATCGGTACCAAAAATCTGATATATACATTAAATGAGCAAATTTCTTCTCCGCAGTTTGATACCTCATTCAACAAAATCGAATGGATACTTTTAAAGTTATGTCGATTTCAATGACCGCGGATGCAACAGAAAAGTGGCACTAGGTATAGGAAATCATTGATTTGTGTGTGATTTACCATAGACGGTAAAAATCAATGTTTTACCCGTCTATGGATTTACGCACTGAAAAACTCACAGCTTATCAGCTAAGACTTGTATTCTTCACAGCCACAGATACACCCTTTGTCCCGCACGTTGCGGTTATCACTAAAGACCCATTCATCTGTCACGTTCAGATAGCACACAGTTATCACACACAAATCAATGATTCCTATACCTAGTGCCACTTTTCTGTTGCATCCGCGGTCATTGAAATCGACATAACTTTAAAAGTATCCATTCGATTTTGTTGAATGAGGTATCAAACTGCGGAGAAGAAATGTGCTCATTTAATGTATATCTCAGATTTTTGGTACCGATTATATATTTTGAATTAGTCAACCTCAAAGCACCTGAGCAGGGACTTTATGTGCTAGGTGTATAATAATGTAATTACTCGTTAAATCATGTTCAACTTACATACAGAAATTTACACCCAGCATCTTGACTAAAAGGAACCTAAAGCTAACACGCATCAATCTTAATTATACACTGAGCCAAAAAAAGAAGCTTATAAAATTTTAACAGATCACCAAATAAAATTCTGTGCATGAAAATGTACCACATTTGGATACAATATTACTGCGATGTATTGCTTCAAATGGTAGTCAATAACCAATTGTTTGCTTCAATGACACAAGAGAAATTTGCACTGACTCAGACAACGTCTTGCATCACAGGTCACAGCAAACAATTTCAGCAACATAAAGTTAAACAAATGTTATAGAGTCAAAACAAACTCTTATCCAAACAAACAATGAAGTCATTAATAACGGGTATGTCCACCTCCAGCTTGCAGGCAAGCTGTGCATCTCCTTCTCATGCTTCCAATCAAGTTCCTGATGGTAGCCTGGGGAACAATGTTACATTCTTCCTGTAGTGCTGCAATCCACCTGTCAATAGACAAACACTTATTGCAGCACTACAGGAAGAATGGAACAATGTTCCCCAGGCTACCATCAGGTAGTTATGTTACCTTTTTAAACTCATTTATCGTACTAAAATAAAATGTACAAGTGGTCATTTGAAGATGCTGACCACTTGATGGTCATTTGAAGATGCTGACCATTTGATGGTCATTTGAGGAGGCTGACCATTTCATGTACTAAATGAAATATATGTACAAGTGGTCATTTGAGGATGCTGACCATTTGAAAAGGTGGGCGCTTATAAGGGATTGTTTGTTGGTAGTCATTGAGAAAAACAGGGATGGGCGCTTAACACTTTCCACGCGGCTATTTGTTTTACCATATACAAAACAGATTTTTCAGAAACCTTTCCCAAATGTAAAGGTCTATCTCGAGGATTACTGAACCAATACTAGGCATGTTTGTACTTATGCCAATGCATTTCTCAAGATGATTCCAAATATGGTAATGAAATTCAATAATTTTGACATTTTTGAAACATTTTGTCAACATTTGGAATGTCGTCTGCAGCCGCCTGCCGCATGGAAAGCGTTAATAGGGATAATACGGTACGTACGTTGCTATATTTAGGTGATTTTTTTCTTATTGCTTGTTAACTCCCTATAGTAGCCTATCCGGCTAAACTGGAAGCCCTCTGAAACCTAGAGGTTTTTTGTCCAGGTAACAGACCTGGGATGATCCCCTACTCTTAACGATAATGTCTGTAACGTTTAACTTGTTTAGGGTGAAGCGTCTGAATACACGGGACCAACGGCTTAAAGTAACTATCCGAACCACGGCGTACTGACACTCACTGTATAGACCTGAAAGTTGTACACAGGGAATGGGGTAGAGGAGAAATTCTACAATTAAATCTGATTATCAGCTTAAACCACGGAAAGAAGATTTGATAAACTAACCTTACTGAATTAAGATTTGATTGTAGAATTTCCGACCTAGATAGGAACTTTTTGGAGGTAAGCACAGAATCCTGGTTTCAAAGAGATTTGAACCCAAGATTCGGTGCTTGATAGAAAACTCCCGACCGACGATCAGCGCGTTAGATCGCTCGGCCAACTCTACCTCTAGGTATTAGGCTTAAGTGAGAAAAACGCCTGGTACCTTCCTGTCCACTTAGCAAATCAAATTTGATTGATAACCAATATTTAGCGGACGATGATAGATTCTAAATTATAGTACTTTCGAATACAAATCCACGTGTTGGTCACGGATTCCTCCAGGGATTCTATTAAATTTGGGATAGGAAAGTCCTAAACTAACGTACGTAGCTAAACAGGTCCCGTTTGCATATTTACATAAATTAGGGTAATCGTCCATGACCGTCATTTGTTAGCGTTTGACGTCATTCGGGAACAGCGCCACTTGATGATGATCACTAATAATGAGGTCGCTCGGTAAATTTACACACAGCCTGCTGTTATTCATTCAGTCGTAACATGCATTATTCATGAATCTACGACTGTTTATTAAACTCCGCCCTATAATCACGCCTTCTGAATCAGTATAGCGCCACCAAGGCTATGACACTCACCGAGGTTAAGTGGCTTCCGATTGGCAATTTGAGTCGCAAACCCCTGATTCCTCCCGACCCATTTACTGAACTGGGTCTACAAGTTAAAGCGCAGGCGGTAGAGCCAAACTGGTGGACTGGAATTAGTGGAAAAGCTAACAGAGGTACTCGCTGCAGCGTGTTTAATATACCCACTTCCGCCTAATTAGCTGACTTAGGCCGTCAGCGATTCAAATGTAATAGACGGCTCCACATATTTTAATAGCATCTATCATAATATTATAATATCACATTAAATAATATGCTATTTATTATCCTTAAGAAATTAATAACGGTGCACTGCATTTTTCTATATATCCACGTGTAACAAGGGGTGTGTAAACAAAGGTGTCTATCCATCCATACACTACCAACTTGATGATCATGATCATATTGAATATAAAATTGAAAAATCATCAGCGACAGCTTTTCATAAATCATTTGGCGCACTGTCTTACTTAATAACATTTATATATGGTTGGAAGATTTTCCTTTTGTCAATATTAACGATATAGCAATCTTGCTATTATAGCTCAATATCAATATCGGTCATGTCTTGGGTGCTACCACTGTGAAGACTTCTCGTTGCCTTCAGATAATTGATAATGGAAAACTAATAATCAATCTACATGTATATCAGTTGAATGAAAGTTGCGTTTTTGTAATATTGAAATTGTTAGGAGCCTGCAGACGCTGTGAATGTCCATTCAGGTATAAAATAAAGATTCTGTATCGTGATGCTGCCGAAATTGCTATCTATTGGCTGTGTCGTGTTTATTGCACAATCAAACAACTTCAGCACTAGTGAATAAACTGACACATTAGCCATTCGACGAGCCACTAGAATTCATTTCTTTTCGCTCGTAAACCCATTACCCTATTTATTATGAAGTACTCACTGTTCTCAATACTGGTTTGGATTACTTTTGGAATTTCTCAAACTGGAAAAACATTCTTCTTCGGAGTCATTGGTCCATGGGGTGGATTCTACGCGATTGGAAAACACACAGCAGGAGCCATTCCGATTGCATTAAAGCATATACTTCTTGATAATGATACATTTTACGAAATCAATAGTGCTGGACATCAGTTCCAGTATTCCTGGACGGATACGAGATGTAACCCGAGTATCGGAATACCTAAATTAGCAGAGCTGCTGTACGGATTGGGGCCATTTGAAACCAAAATTGATGTCATTTTAGGCGCAGGATGTAGCGTCGTCTGTGAACCCGGAGGATACCTTGCAAGAGAAATGAACGTACCAATGATATCATTCAGTTGCTTTAGCAACTTGTTATCAAATAAATCTATCTATCCTACATTCGCTAGAACCGTGGGACCTGCAACACTTTTCGCTCCTGTGTACGTGAAAGTTGTGCAATCGTATTCGTACAAAAAGGTTGCCTTATTTGTCGGTGCAGAGCCTTTCTTTACTTTACTAGGTACAGCAATTCGAACCAGTTTATTTGACGCTGGAATTATTATCACAGATACTATTGGACTTACTGGTCTGAGTTCTGGTGGTACATCGACCGTATTATCGGATCTAACAGATATAAGACATCGATGCAAAGGTGAGTGGGGAATATAAAGCATGTGTTAAATGTATTGGCATTTTAAGAAATTTATAAAACCATTAAGTCTTGATATAGTCTATTTGGCCATCACGAGACAGTGACGTAAACTGCGTATTCTACTAATCACTGTCCAGAGGAAGCCAAATAGAGTATAGCGCGTTCGGAGATTGATACTATTAGAAAGATTCTGAGAGTGATTCATCAAGATCCGAGCGCGCTGTAAAATCAGATGAAGATGCGCCTTTTTCAGTATACAAATTTGAACGGAGTAAACGGGGTTGCGCTTATACATTTTGCGTAAATGTATTGAGCAATAACCTATGTGGCTTTGAACTAAATATGGCAACAAAATCTTATATTGATACCATGGGCGTAGCCAGGATGCTTGTTACCTGGGGGAGGGCACAACATTGAATTGGAGTCCAGAGGCCTGTGAAGGCAGGCCCTTAAATAAGTGTGTGTGCTGTGCAGCTGAGTTTGGAAAATGTGCAGTTGAAATTTAAAAAAATGTGCATGCAGTTCAAATGTTGGCACACAAAGTTCATGTCATTCAATAATCAAGACTGAAATTTTCATGAACGCATTAACTTAATGATAATTTAGAAATATCAATTTGCTTATCAATATAGTTTTTACTGTTTCTCTCATTGAGTACATTGCCCATGTCACAGTTGTGGGTTTCAATGTGTTAGAAGCCATACTATTGGTTACAGATGATTTTTGTTGGTGTTGAAATTTAGCTGTTGGCAGAAGTTTTTTTAATATGATATGTGTATATATTTCTCCCGATACATGAAATGTGATAATGCGTACAATGATAAGCAAAAGGCAAGAGCTCCATCTTTGAAGTTTCATAATATTTGGGTTTATACTTCAAAACAAGCTTTAAAAGACACATTTGTAGAATACGTAATCAAAAGCACAGAACTGTTCTGTTTTATTTTGGTAATGCAAATTTAGAGTTATCAATGAATATCTTTATTTTCGTGTAGAAAATAAGTACTAGTCTGTGTAATTCGTAAGTTGTGGTAAACAATGAAATATCTATGTAGAACTCACATGCACAAATTGAACCATTGCTCAAGCCAACTAAGGCAACACAGTTTACTTTTCAATCAACTACCATTCCTTCTAAAAATTGCCAGTAAATGCTTATAAACTAAAGAAAGAGGAGCAAAGCTATTAAGGATATAACTACAATATATGGTACAATATTGTACAACTGAACTATTTTCTTAGAAGTCCATAAGTATAAAACATAACATTGGATGACGCATATACATGTACCTGAACTACCTATGTTAACCCATCCCATGGCTCACACCGTAGCAATGGTAACTCATAAAGATCCTACTAAAGAATTTCATTTATTCTGATTGAAAGTATAACTTTTCTAAGGTTTAAATAAAATGTTTGTTTAATAGTAAAGGAACAAAAAAACGAGACTAATTAATTTTGAATGAAAAATAGCTAAAAATACAGCTAAAAATATGCTTTAGCGGACTACATTTAAAAAAAATCCCATCAGCTACTAGACCATCAGCCCAGAGCAGTTCGATCAATCGATCAAATTACAAAATGACCAGCTTCCCCGAAATATGGCTCCTATGCCCACTATCTTAGAATTGATCTAGACTAAATATTGAAAATATCATTTAATAGTAATGTTGACTAATCAATTACACCCAACATGCACAGAGTTTGAAAGGAGATAAAGTTTACACGATCTGTCGTTTAGATATGGGGACATTAGTCGTATTGTTAACCTAAATAATGCCGTTAAACCCACCGCACTACTTCCTTATAGCTTTGTTTTTAACAGTACCACTTCCTTATAGTTGTTTTTTTAAACTTTAATCGAAACCAGGAACATACTGAAATAGACCTTGGAATAACGCTGTAGCCGTGCCATTCATTTTATTTACAGCACATTAGTCAATTTGTTAACATAGATAATGCCGTTAAACCAAGTGCACTACTTCCTTATAGTTTTGTGATTACCTAGCACTAGACGCGGGCCTCTTCAATAACCAAAAACTGTGCCACTTTAAACCTTGGTAGCAAAGACCCGGCTCTTCATCATGTTCATGTACTGTTGGGATCCGGTCACATCTCGCTACGCTAGCTAGCAGCTCAGTATGAAAATATATTGTAAATATTAACGATATAGCAATAGCTTAATATCAATCTCGGTCATGTCTTGGGTGCTACCATTGTCATGACTTCTCGTTGATAAAACCATTGAGTCTTGATAGCGCGTTCGGAGATTGATACTATTAGAAAGCTTAAGAGTTAAGGAGAGCGATCCATCTAGATCCGAGCAGCAGTAAAATCAGATGAAGATTCACCTTTATAAGTATACAAATTTGAACGGAGTAAACGGGGTTGCGCTTGTACATTTTGCGTAAATGTATTGAGCAATAACATATCTGGCCTTGACCTAAATATGGCAATAAAATCTTATATTGCTACGGTCTGAAACAAATATGTAACTTGTGAAACAGACTGACAGAGACGTGACCATATAACATGTATAATAATTATACACCTCTCACCAATATGACACCTCATTGATACACATTTAATGGATACTAGTTCAGCAACCACACCTAACGAGGAAAAAATGTGTTTTTTTTGTAAGAGATATCATTGATTTGTATTGAACACTGTGTGCAATCGAAACCAGTCAGGCATGTATCGATTGAATGGTGAGATGTGATTCATTTAACACAAATTGTAACTGCTGACGTGTTGAGTACTGGGCAATGATATCACATAGAAACAAGAAGAGTCTTTTAAAAGAAGACAATCATCGCTTAGATGAGGTAGATTAAAAGCTAATAATTCAAATCAATTAATGGCCACTTCAAACTATCTTTATTTTGATAAATGGACATTAATGGCCACTTTAAATTTACTTTAAATTGCTGATATAATTTAATAATAAATAACGATCATCGATAGGTAAAGAGTTCCAAAGTTTTGGAACAACAGTAGAAAAAGTACGGTCTCCGAAAGAGGATGTTGTTCTTGAAAGTAAACACTTTTTTGACGACCTATAAGACTGCGAGTAGGAGTATAAGAAGGTGCCATATTGTTTAAACCTTTCCATGTCAGAAGTAGAGTTTATATTTGATCCGTTCGCGAACAGGTAACCAGTGTAGACTCAATCAAATTTGCGAGTCTTTGTCAAAACGCGAGCAGCCGATATTTTATACCATTTTTCAAAGTAAGTTTTAAAAGAGGAAGTCCAATCGTAGTACTGTAACTTACTCCCATGATCAAATATTATAAACACGCCGCCCTTGTTTGATCCCAGGTGCATGCGGAGACAGATAACCCGTTTTTCTCCCCTGATAAGTTTCATTGGCAAAAACACGCCCGGGGACTGCAAAATGAACAAAATGTGATCTGTTTTGTAAGATGACCCAAATTGTCACCATTCCAATCTAATGTACACAGTTATTAAGACTTGACTGTTACTGTAGTTGGATGGAATGAATATTATATCGTTGTATCTGTAATTTATTGTGATACTGGCATATTCATACAAGATCTTGCATACTTTGTTAGTAACATACGATGTTGGTATTTGTCATTTCTATATAACCACGGATTACATGTATCGTCTTAGGAATCATGCTGCATGCTGCATGCAAACAGTGAATATTTCTTATACACAATTTGACCTTCCGCCAAATGATCATCTCACTTGCTGATTTTAGAGAGTCGTTCAGAATGTAGATACGTTATCTAACAGTGAATATTTTCATCGTAGACCGAATATTGTCCAGAACAAGTTCCCCTTCCTCATTTTTAGTAACTAGTGATTGTATTAAAAACCGTTAAGAAAAGACGAAAAAAGGGTAACAACTTATTGTAATTGGCACAGAGCGACTGCGAAAGACATTTACGGGTTTGGTGGAGGGTTGTTTGTCGGGTTGGAGTGGAGTTGGGCGGGGTTCGGTTGTGGTTAGGTGGGGTGGATGTGATGGTCTGACATGCAGGTGCATTATTATTTCCGTGGCCAACCAGAATTTAATAGCGAGAAGGCCTAATGACATTTCACCATTATAACACAATCTCAGCGCAGTCAAGTCGCGGCCGGTGATTGCATTAAATGTCATGTTTAATTCAGTGCGCTTATTTTAACTTGATATGTTGGTCACCACTGGAAGAAGGAATGTATCCCATTTAAATGAATATTCGCCTCACATCGACTTTAATTCAAACTGTTTGTCTTTGCGAAATTATTTTATATAATATAAAATGGCCAGTTAACAATCACATCTTCAACACCCTCCTGTCGATTAATGGAAAGTCCTGTGACCTTGTCCGTTCTAAGCCACGTGGCAATGACACTAACGAATGTTTCAAACGATTTAAAGTTGAACACACAGCTTTAACCGTAGTAGAAATAATATGAGTGCCCGATTCTTTGTTAGTAGGAACAATACTTTAAGCACGATTTTATTTTAAAAAATAGAAATGCTTAACTTAAAAAGGCCAAAAATTGAAACTTGTTTGGTTCCGTCAATGTTATTCAGAAACCATGTTAAATTGTTGTGTTATTTAATTTCTGATGCCATCCCCTGCCTCTAAAACACTTTAATTGACAAGCACATAATTCACCTTTTTTTCTTTTACGTAAATAACCCAACACGCTACTACAATTGCATGGAGAGATTGAATTTGACTAAGTTTTTTATTTTTGTTGTTGGTTTATTTGATTTTTGTATCAGTCACCTGCAACTAGTTGCGAAACATAATCATGTCCGGAATGAAATTATCTTTTGTTGTCAATATAGTTTGACTATTTTTAATACCATAACATCATTGGTACAGAGGCGATGTAACTTAAAACTGATATAATAACATGACCATACCGTAATTTGCAGATATTTTCTTTCTAAATTCTTACAAATGGTTATTAGATTATTTGATTCAACACATAATTATCTTATCTTAAACCGATGGGTTTTCCCATACCGCCACACATATGATGAAAGTGGTCATCATATGTGTGGCGGTAAAGGAAAACCCATCGGAAGTCGCTAATGTTAATATTAGTGAGATATCTGGGTTAAGCCAAATTATTCCTAACAAATGAGTTCCAAGACAACTTTCCACTTTTGGTCCTAAGATAGGCATTAGACCTTTAACTTTAGTCCCCAGGAGTTTTTTATGCAAAATTCCAGATGTAAAGTTTATTTTTAGCACATTTTTGAACCTTGATCATAAAATTTTTGCCAAGAAATCAGAAGTGAATGAACTAAAATGTCTTTTAAACCTGTTCAATCTTTCTTGAACTTAACATGCACCCCCATTGAATTTGAATTTGAAATCGTTGAAAAGTTCTATTCATGCCCTGTATGAAGATGTACATCTGCATTGATATTTAGGTCACATAATTTACTGCGCAACACATTTCTTCAAAGCATCAGGTCACTCAACCCGGTGGAGGAAACACCCATTTATTGCCAGTTATTTCCTAAAATGTCGTCATTTTTGAATGCAAACTATTACTTCAAATAACAAGGAGTATTCAATGATTGAAATCAAGTGATATTTTATACAATTTCCTATACTAAAAGTTTAAATTGTGCCATAGTTGACTCTACTTCCCTGTATTGTTTATGCTTGTCGTCAAAATCCAAGATGGCGGCGCACGGTGAAAACGTTGAAAAAGTGAAGTTGCCCGAAATCTTATGGCCTTGGAGGGATAGATATGACCATGTTAACCACTTGTGAATTCCGACAATACAATGTGAAGATTTTGAAAGTGAAGAATTTAAAATTGGTAATAACATTACAAACAAATTAGATTAATATCAAAAGTCCTTTTAACCTGACAAGCTATTCTGTGTGATATTAAAGGTAGATGTTCCGATTTTCAACTTGAAGTTTTCTATTCTACATGAAAGGTCATCCTTAAAAAAGTCGTGTTCCAAAGTTTGAGTTGCATAGCTCTAATGGTTCTTATTTTAGACGCACAAGACTGACAAGATGCTGTGAACTGTAGTACACAAACTATATCGGTGGTTACCACCATTCGCGGTAATTCGACGTTATTTCATCGATTTCTCCGTAATTATACCGATTTAGGCCGTCAAATTTCAGTATGATGATGAGAAAAATACGAGCTTTCATATGATATGAAAATCTCCGTATGTTTGAAATAATTCTGTGTTACGAAAAATAATGTGATCGGGTCATCTACCTTTAACACATAGTATTATTAAAGAAATTCAAAGATTTTGTGTACGGAACTAACCTTTGAATTTTCAGTTTTATGTTTATTGTTGCGTATAAACTTGCTGTCTTTAAAAAAATCCTATAACTGTAGTTCTAGGTGGAATTTTTGAAAAATTTAAACAGTTCTGAAATCAGTAGAATATGTAGCTTACTGCCAAATAAAAAAAACAAGTTGCTACAAAATGACCATGTGAAGGGTTTCCTATGCCACCACACATTATACAGTCCTCAAAAAAGTAACTGACCTGGTTATAAATCGTCAACCTGCTTTGATAATTGCCTAGCTCACTTTTTAGCGAAATTGAGGTTTTTTTTGCATAAATCATGACTTCATTACATTATGCACATTCTGTAATAATACCTAGGTCATTGACAATCAAAAGTGTTCTGTAATAATACCTAGGTCATTGACAATCAAAAGCGTTGATAAATGCACATTTGCAATTCTGCCTAAGTCAGCATTGTGAGTTAGGCAGATTGTAATATGTAAAATGTTTAAAATTGGTCATATTATATTAACTCATATTAGGCCTGTAACAAGCCACATTTCTCTTAAAGGTATATCCCCAACCTAATTCTATCCAACAGGTGCTGCTCCTGTTGGAATTAACCTGTACTATTCATGGTGCTATTCAACATATCGTCAGCCTGCTTCGATAACTGCCTAACTCACTTTTCCTATTTTGTTGTTATCTCAATACTAGAAAAAATGAGCAAGGCAATTATCGAAGCAGACTGACGAAATACTCTAACAACATGGCTCCAATTAAAAAGAATATGGAATCGCGAAGGTCGGTAATTAAGAACGCTACAAACGAAAAAATGAAGCGAAGTGTAGTTTTTATTTTTGAACTTGGATTTTGAACACGCAATCATCACCTTACTATCGACCGGTGAGTTGTCACAACCAGTTGATCAATTTTCTGCCTATTGCTACACCAAGGTTCCGTGTAGAAGAACTAAATGCTTAAATGAAAAACGGACCTCGGTTTAGTTTTGGACACATGTGTAATTATTCAGTCAATCATCACGTTAACTTCTTAAATTAAAGAGAGAAATGTCTTTATAAATTTAAAATGTACTGTTTTTACGCAGGATCTATAGTTTTGCTAGGGGGACTGTATTGTGATAACTTCACTGTTATATAATTTGTGAGCAACTGATGCATTGCTGTAGCTTTTCGACAATAGTCCTCACCGGTTAAAGGCTTTTATCGGCGAGTACGCTTAAGAGTAAGTAAATCTGGCCCTTTCCTATTTTCACTGATTATTACAAACCTAAAATCTGCAGCTCAGCAACGAATTACGACATGACGATTTATACAAATCGATATATTCCTAGGCTGCAACGTTTAGGTATATTAGCTGCCTGAAGGCAGTTAACGATTCGATTCAAAAGTAATAACGCCTCAACTTTCCTTTGATAGCATCAGTCATGCCATATATCACTCTGATGCTAATTATTTATCCTAACAAATTAAAATCGGCGCGGTACATTTTTAACATGCGTTACAATGTTTGTGTAACAAAAGTGGTTATTCATCCTTACGTGACGATGAAAGATTTAACCGCTTAAAAGCTTTTCATAAACACATTTGGCGCACTGCATAATACCTAGTACATTGGTCTGGAAGATATTCATGCAGCAAAGATAAGAAATACATCAATTTGCTCTTGGACATGTCTTAACCATATTAACTGTTGCCACTGTGGCTACTCTTCGTGATGTGATTGGCTTTTACATAATTGATGATGGGCAACTAATAATCTAACTATATATTATAATTTTTAGTTGAATGTCTCTGTGGTGCCCTCGACAGTACATGTCTCATGTTTGTGTAGCATTGGAATCGCTAGGATGCAGTTGACGCAGTATGTCGAATTGTGGCAATGAATTAGGATGTTTCCGAAATAATTGTCAAATGGTTGGATCGTGTAATTACGTGATCAAATAATTCACCAGCGAATACACTATCACATTTTGACGAGCCACGAGTATCGTTTCGTTCCGTATTAAAACCCATTGCCCTATTTATTATGAAGTACTCACTGTTCTCAATACTGATTTGGATTACTATCGAAATTTGCCAAAGTGGAAAAACATTCTTCTTCGGTGTCATTGGTCCGTGGGGTGGATTCTACGCGGCTGGAAAACACACAGCAGGAGCCATTCCGATTGCTTTAAAACAAATACGACTTGATAATGATACATTTTACGAAATCAATAGTGCTGGACACGAGTTCCAATATGTGTGGACCGATACAGGGTGCAACCCGAGTATCGGGATACCTAAAGTAGCCGACCTGTTGTATGGATTTGGACCATTTCAAACCAAAGTCGATGTCATTTTTGGCTCAGTATGCAGCGTCGTCTGTGAACCCGGAGGATATCTTGCAAGAGAAATGAACGTACCAATGATATCATACGGTTGCTTTAGCAACTTATTATCAGATAAATCAATCTATCCTACTTTTGCTAGAACCAGAGGCCCAGTCACACAACTCGCTCCTGTGTACGTGAAAGTTGTACAAGCATATTCGTACAGACGGGTTGCCTTATTTCTCGGTGCAGAGCCTTTCTATACTCCGTTAGGAGCAGCAATTCGAAAAGGTTTAATTGATACTGGAATAGCCGTCACGGATACTATCGTACTTGCTGGTCTAAGTTCTGGTGGTGCATCGACCGTATTATCGGATCTATCAGTTATAAGGCATCGATGCAAAGGTAGGCATACTTATGTAGGCCTATATCTTAACATTATTGGTTTTAGAGATATTGATTAAACAATAATAAATAATAATAATGACCGGTAACCGCTGCAAGCCATAGTGATGGATTTGAAGCTCGTTACTCATGGAACGTTTATGGTTCTTGATATTGGTTGCGGGATTAAAAACAGAGTAGCGACATCTGGAACGAATAAACGGGGTTGCGCTTGTACAGATATTCATTTGTTGAGCAAACCTGACGAGAGACCCTTGTAGGAAAACGGCAATAAAATGTTATATTGATGCGTTCAGAAACGAAGCTAATTGATGTTATTAATGGCTTTAAAAAGTCCACTTCGTTTCTAGTTACACGTCAACCGCGCTCTGCGAGAAATTAAAAGAGATACGAAGTAGTGTTGGAGATATATTTTTTTAGTATAATTTTCTTCAGAATCAAGATGAACATTAATAATGATCATTGCCACTCAGGAAATCACAAATACAGCCTTTATAAACCCAACATATTTATATCATGACTGTTTTATAGAGCTATATCTGGGGAGCACACATGGTTTGAAACACACTGAAACACATGTGACCTTCCACTCTGAATCAAGGTCAAGGTCAATCAACCATCCAAGTTGGCAAGGATGTCCACAAAGTGGGCTGAATTTTCGTAATCCTTACAAGTGTAAGTTCATACATGTAATACAATTGTAAAAATGTACCAATCTCAGTTTTTATCAAAATTGAGGGCGCAGCGCTCCAGCAAATCTCTTCGTGTCCCATAACCCTAACTCTATTTCACCACACGGCAACATAATTTTTTCCCCGACACCCAAAATTCACCAGAAAGGTCACCCCGATCCCCCCCCCCCCCCGGGATTTGAACCACGGACCTCCAGCAGCAGGGCCCAGATCCTAGCCACTACACCACGGCTCCCAGTCGACACTCGGCGAGTATATTCGCCTCGTTATATAGCATGGGTCCGTTTTGTAGCCAAAAAAACCTGCACGCCGGGTTATAGAAACACTTTTTCCGCACAGCTCAACATTATTAAATTAGCTTAGTTTTGATTCTGAGTGTGATAAGTGCACTTCTAAACTACCCTAAATGTATCAATACTTAAGCCTTCCCCTGATGCGGCCAGTTTTGTGTACTTGCTCTATGGCAAAAAGGGCTAAAATGTCACTAAATCCTCAATAAAAACGTACAAAAAAGAGTCCCAAAGCTGCCAAATGTAGGAAATCTCTCATTTTTAATACATCCTCGTTGTCTTGGTTATAAATACAGCCCGTATGCCAGGCTTGGGCGGCACCAAATGACAATAAAATGAAAATCAGACGAGGTTAACTATAGGTTAAACACCACCAAATCAGTTCCTTATTGCTTTGTATGGTTAAGAGGTCAAGTTCGTGTGAATATGTCTCACCTTTAGAGCAAACTGGTTCATTAAAATCATTGTTTTTATTGAAGATCTATATGTCTCCTGCTTAAAAACAATCACTTTTGTGGGGGCATTTATTTTTCGCTATGGGCCAATGATATCTATCATAGGTATGACAGGCTGCCTATATCCTAAGATCGGTGATTTTAGCTCTAAATTGGTGGAAACAGTGAAATCGTGTAAAACTATACCATTCATGAAAAAACTAGAGGTTTTGGTCCTTATGTGGAGGAAATAACCTACAAATGCCAAATTATGAAAAAATTAGGTACATTTACAGCCTTTATACCTTTCTATGATATTAAATTTAGACTTATGGTGGGGTCAATCTTAATTTCAAACACTGCCGGGAATTGCTAAAATGCAAAATGTTATTTGGTGGTTTGTCATAATTAGGTGTATATCATAATTAGGTTTTTAAAATCAGAAATTATTTGGGGTCACTAGGGGTCAACATTTTGATTTTCTTACCATATCACTTAAAATGTCTTAGGGGAAATGGCTGATGAATGTCAGAATTGGTCAAAAGATTCCTTGGGTCCATGCACATACAGCAATATAAGCGATTAAAATTGAAGTGTCGTATGGGATCACTAGGGTCATTGAACTTTACATGGGTAAAACTAAAGACATGCTCCGAATTAGATCGGACCTGTTTTATCTTGTATGGTTTGATATGGCAAGAAAAAATAGTCAATAATCAGAACCAGGTCAAAGGCAAGAAGAGGTCACTAGGGATGATTTTCTCATAAAAAATCAAGGTGCCCTGGTCTTAGACCAGAACTAAATCTAGTTCTTTCTTTCTTCTAAATCTAGTTCTTTCTTTCTTCTAAATCTAGTTCTTTCTTTCTTCTAAATCTAGTTCTTTCTTTCTTCTGTTGCTCTCCGACCTGTAGCTCCGTAACCATTAAGCCGATTTTGACCATATTTGGTTGGTCATAGGTACCCTTTTCGTACACCACTACTCAGGTTGTAAAGCATAAGGGGTCAAAGTTCACACAGGGGTCCCTAGGGGTCAAAACGTGAGTTTCACCTTAAAACACCCTTGCAAATTAGTGAAATGATCTAGGATCGTCAGAATTGGTCAACATATTCCTTGTGTCCGTACACATATATAATATTTCGGTTTTTAAAATAAAATAAATATCTGGGGTCACTAGGGGTCAAAATAGAAATGTTCACTCCATTCACTCAAAATTCAACTTGTCCGAGAGGAAATGACCGATGATTGTCGCAAGCAATTGGTCAAAAGATTCCTTGGATCAATGTTTATATAGGGTGTTCAGCGATTAAAAGTGACATGTCAAATGGGGTCACTAAGGGTCATTGACCTAAACAGGGGTAAAATGTAGGACAAGCTCCAGTTCTGAACGGATTTGTTTTATTTTGTGGGCATTGATGAGACAAGAATAAAAGTCAATCATAACGTTAGGGTTAAAGGTCAAGGAAAGATCACTAGGGGTCAAAATGTAAATTTTCACTCCATTCACTTAAAATGCTACTTGTCTGAGAGGAAATGACCGATGATTTTCAGATTCATGTTCATATAGGGTGTTTTGCGATTAAAAGTGACATGTCAAATGGGGTCACTAGGGGTCATTGAGTTGTATAGGTGAAAGATAATAACCAGACTAGGTAGGTAATCACTAATTAGTCATAAAAGTTGGATCATACTAATAAAAAATGAAAACAATAGTCAATAGAAAACAGGATGAGCTGGTAGACTGGGGAAAATGTGGCCATCCAGAAAAAACATTACGTTACACCAGCAACATTGAGTTTGTGTTTCCGTTTGTGTCTGCACATAGAGTATAGTTCCGAGCGTTTGTTTAGAGTGCATATCCTGGGTGCAGTCATGATGTGAAACTTCTCCGCGATGCATAGGTTGCAGCGCTTTGAGGCCGGGTTGTATGGAGTCGCGTGTTGGATGATGGACCATTTCATGAGGAATGGATCTTTTTTGCGTTTTAATCCTCATAAAGGATTATCCTATCTGGAGAATGACTTTCACACCTATCATAGGTTATTGATATTCCACCTATGTGTGTCAATAACTTGGATATGCTGTATTATTATATTATTATTATTGTTGACTATTTTATAATTAGATGTACTCCAGTCTGAAGATTGCCACCACCCTGTGTGGTTGGTGTGCATGAAACTGCCATTTACTATGTATAAATAATTCTTAATTTACTGCTTGTTTTCAACATTAATAAATAAATAAACAGATAAATAAATATAATACACAGTGCAAGTGTTACTTAGTATTCAGTATACAACTGAGGAGTGCAGCCATATTGGTTAATGAAACAGTACTGTATTGTAATGGAATAAACAAGATTTGATTTGGATTACACTTTTTAAAACATGTATATAAGCATACAAAATCAGAGGCATGGACGAAGTGTGCTGTAATTTTCTGCCCGTGGGCAGCTTTATTATGTGCAATTTTAAAATAATTACCGAACCAACTTTTGATGAAAAACCTAAATGTGTCTATTGGCATAGCACCTCGTTGATTAAAAAGGAGTAGTCTTCTCCCTCCGAATAGGGTTTCCACACCCTTAAACCAGTATCCACAACTAATTATACAATGAAGTTCACTTGGTAAGCAACAGTGTGTACACTCCTGACCACAAAAGTCTGTCGTAATATAATGATGGATATTCTTCTTTAATCAGGGATAGATAACCTTGAACTGACATTGTCTTGATGATATCTTTAACAGTATAATAACTGACAAACACGTCCGATTGGATCTTGACGTTTGATCCGCTATATCCTATTGTTGGAAGGTCGGTTTCACGCATACAGCACACGTCTCAGATCATCATTCCCGGAAGCGTCAATGTGCAGTCAGAACGGTCAATGTCGCCGTATAATATTCTTAAAATAACAAATTATTTTTCTTCTATTATAACATAATGCTTTTGCAATAACAACATGCATCAGTGTTGTACACGACAACAAGCAGGAATCATGGGGTTGGGTTTTTTGGCAGACAGTAATAATCTATTTGCGAGCAAATACCATGGGTACGTATGTCCAGTCCATGGTATGTCACATAATGTTTCTTCATTCTGGTACTCCTTGGAAAAAACACGAATTATGTGACGACCCTGTGACGAAACACTCTGCTGCATTTGTATTTGCTTCTGTGGTGAGCATTTGATTTCTTACATTCATGTCAGATTTGGTCTGCTGTGACTACGATTGTTTTCGCATCTAGCAACCTACAGCCTTTTAAAAAAACGTGTTATTCTCAGACTTTTCATATGAACGAACCTAAGATATTATCATTTGATTACAAATATAACTAATTCTGGTGCATTTTAAGCACGGAGAAAAAGCATATTAAATCAGCTTTGAACTTAAAAACTAGACTCATACAGTTTGTTGATAGAATATCCATATACATTTTCATGGATATGTCCACCTATTCATGTTTCATTTGTTTAACCAAAACCATTTTTGGGATTTTCTCTAAATTAAAATACCACTAACTAAGATTTTATACATAGGTTAATAAAGCAAGATGATTAAAATTAGGGAAATTAAAAAGCCATTAAAAGGTGGTGTTTTTGGCAATTCGGTAAATCGTGCAATATTAGCGTTTAACAATATTGTCATCGGTAATTTAGTTACCCGTAACAGAGTGGACTGCATAGAACTTGCAATTTCCATATATAATATGTCCAGAGCGCTACGGAACAATTGTGAAGGATTGTCAACCAATTTTGGGGTGAGTTGCCCTTGTTGACAACAAATTGCTTAATCCAACCTGTCGCTTCTATCGTGATCATGTACAGAATTCCGTGATTCGGACGGGCTTACTCATTATTGTTGGTCATTAACTGTCAATAAATGCACACCATAATATGCCCTCATCATCTTTCTTCTATAGCATCATCAACATATGCATAATTGGTTCGGTTGATGATATATTTTCTGACGCTATGAATATAATTATATCCGATCATCCGATTTGTTATTCAAGAATTGTTAGTCTTTTTTCATTCGTATAAAGGTGAGCTAAGCACGTCTTGAGCAAAATGATTAATATTATTTGTAACAAGGTGTGACAATTGAAAACATTCTGAATCCGGATACCAGTATGAGGAGACTTACTCTCTGTTTGATTATTTGGATGTCCAGTGAAACGGCCCAGGCAGGAAAAACCTTCTACTTTGGAGTAATTGGACCATGGGGCGGATTCTATGCGGCTGGCAAGCACACTTCAGGAGCCATTCCGATTGCTCTGGACGTGATTAAAAACAATGATGTAACATTCCGAGAAATCAAACGTGCTGGGCATGAGTTCCAATATGAGTGGACCGATACGGGATGTAACCCAAGTATCGGAATACCAAAAGTAGCAGACCTGTTGTACGGATTGGGACCATTTAAAACCAAAGTCGATGTCATTTTCGGTTCAGTATGCAGCGTCGTCTGCGAACCCGGAGGATATCTTGCAAGAGAAATGAACGTACCAATGATTTCATACGGCTGTTTCAGCGACTTGTTATCAGATAAATCTATATTTCCAACTTTTGCCAGAACCACTGGACCTGTAACACTATTTGCTCCAGCGTATGTAGAGATTATGAAATCGTATTCGTACTCACGAGTCGCGCTTTTTACTGGTGCCGAGCCGTTTTATTCGCTGTTAGGAAAATCAATTCGAGAAAGTCTAATCGAGGCGGGAATAATTGTAGTTGATTCAGTTACACTAACAGGATTGAGTTCTGGCGGCCAATCAACCGTTTCGTCGGATTTGTCTGAAATACGGCAAGTTTGCAAAGGTATGGTAGATGTACTTGTGTTTGCAATAACCACTAAATTAATTATAATATTTAGATCATATCTTTTTTAAATGGATCATACTTTTGCTTCTAATTTGATCAAGATCGAACATTTTATGGTCGTGGTGGTAATGGTTAGCGCAATAATTGCTCAATTGATAGCACCAATACTGCTGCTGCGGAATCTGTAATGAGCCATATCGGTTCTAAATTGACGCATTCGGCGATGAAAAGAGAAACCCTGTTCTACGGGCCCGATCGACCAATTTTTTAGAAATCGGTGAAAAAAAATTCACGTGTAAATGAATACCGACCCAAATAATTATTTGTTATAGCTTGTCAAAATACAGTAAGATTTTTACAGATTTGTTTGATTTTGACAGTCATTTTCGACCAACTCGTCCGGTTGACCGTAGAACCGGGGTTTTTTTTCGTGACCATATGGTATAGTTTACAGCAATGACACGAAATGTGGCGAGATCAGTGCACTCTCTATCGTTTTCGTGAAGCAATAAACAGGTAAAGTCAAATCTATCAGCGATTTATACTATCCACTTGAAACAAGTACGTTACGTTTCCTGAAATTAAATATCCATCGATGTCTTTTATTAATCAGTCAGAAAATATATTGTTTATTTATTAACTATTCCAGTGTCATTTTATGAGTAGAATAGCGCCAATTGATTATTATTTCTTTGGATTGTCACCTAAATCGAAGCGTTTCGTTTGACTCTGTGGATATATTTACTGATTTGATGATTTTTTCTACCAAATAATAATACATATCATGCTAATGCGTCAGTTTAATTTGCTTTGTGACAACAGTAATTTTATCCCATTTAAAAGTCAAAATTATGTCGTTTTATATTATATATATTATGTACTTGTCCAACACCACTGTTATGTAGGTAAATAATCAACATAGTTATATTATTTGAGGAAATGCTAGTCTCATACAGTATATTAACTGTAGGGGGATTATTGGTCGCAGGCGCGTAACTAGGGGGGGGGGGGCGGGTGGGGGTTAAAATTAGTTAAAATGTACCTTTTAAAGGTACCAATGTACCTTTTTTGGGTACCAATGTACCTTTTTTTGTTAGTAATGTACCTTTTTTGTGTGAAAACGCCCCCACCCACCCCAATTTTTCAAAAACGCCACCATTTTCCATTGTGTAAAGCGTTTTTTCGGGCCGTTTTGGGCTAAAACATGTCCTAACCCCCAACAGAACATAATAGCAACAGAGGGCAGTTGCTATTATGTCCCAAATTTCAAATTTCTAAGGGATGTGACCCGTTTTATAATGTCTGACATAAATGCGGGTGGTAGTATTATTTTATGTGGAACAACGACGCAACGACGCAAAGGAGGAGTTGTTCGACGCAAAACAATAACAATTACCTGATAGTTCTCACACAACAAATACACTGCGTATACAAAACCATAAAATGAGCATAACTGATGACCATTAACGCGTTTACAATTTCATTATGTCCGAGCGAAGACCGACAAGTGTTTTATTATTTATTATTATTGGGTAGTACGAGGAATCTACTTTGTGACTAACAATTATTGCACTTTGGAACGACTTATTATTGCACAATGATTGTGGCGTTTTAAGGTCGCGTGTGTAAAATGTATAAATAAATTCTTCAGAACGTCCAATACAGCAATGATCAAACATAATATTGTTATCTTTCCGTCAAAGACTTATCTTTCAATCTTTCGATCAAATGTTTCGATTAAAATCATCTTTCGATCAAACACATAATTTCTATCGAATGCATCTTTCGATTAAACAATATATGCACTATTTATTTAACTGTTGTGCCATTTTAAGTGACATTTACAAATTCGCTCTTTATTATTAATCGCAAATCAAATGTTAATTTATACTATCCTACCCTTATAATTCACCTATTAAACCGCGCTTGTGATCGAAAGCGCTTTCATCAGATATTTATTTAGCAAACATCTAGTAAATTGTTCATATGACTTCCAGCTGCAAGCCGAGAGATCAAAAATCTCGACTGTTGGCAATCCATACAGTGTTGTACACATGGGTTTAAATGACGTTTACCATCAGTCAATAGTTAGGTCACCCAAGCCCTATATGAAAGCTATGAAGATTGTTAAACGGGGTCAGTCGTCACAAACATGCACAAACACAATAGCCAAAGGACCTTGCTTTTGTTAACACTCCCTACACAGAGGACTGCAGTGCAAATCTCTAAGATTTTCGCTATGTAATCTCTATGGCGGATTTCATTCCGTTGTATGAAGCTATGATGTTTGCGTGGTCTTCGCTATCTCCAAGCAGATAGAGCAATACGTACATGGACTTTTTGTAGACGAGGGTTCATTTCATGATTTGGTGAGGTTTAGAATGAGTTAGGATTCCTGTAATTTCGAAGACCACAGATTTTCAAAACGTGAATTTTCCAACATTTTACGACATAAATTTGGTCACAAAACGTATTTAATACTATACATTTTACCGTTCTGCAGATGCTAATGACCCTCCTCTAAAATTCTACATGATTTTTAACACGTTTCTCAGTTTTTGAGATGCCCAAATAGACCATTTTCCGAAGCTATTTCTAGCAAATATTGCAGACACTCAGACTCCATTGTTTTCTTGCGTATAACAAAATCTGACATGCAGCGTGACCTCCCTGCTGGCTGCCATGTTTACTTTAACTGGGCATTCGTTTGCATATTCTATCGATGACCTAAAGTCCTAAACGGTAGGGATAACGCCCTCTATCGATGACCTAGACGGTAGGGATAACGCCGTGCCGGCTGGCTGGCTGCTTGTCGCTCTCTGTCTGGTAGATTACTAACTAACTAGATCTAGATTTCCATTGGCTTTTCCATACCATAACCATTGTGTACTGGTATAATTTAAACTTACTTAAATCAAGGATATTTGTTTATAATCGGCAAAATACATATATACAGATACAGTGGTTTGTTTGTTTTGTTTTGTTGTTTTCCTGCTACAAACAATAGGTTGCAGACGCTTCCATTAATGGTCCTTCTGTATTTTATGTAACTATCACAACAGACGGGTAACAAAAGCCAGAATTGTTCCTCTTAATGCCGTACACATCAGTTTGCGCGGTAAAAACACATCTGATCCAAGGGAAAATTGCGGGACTCATGGTCATGAAGTTTGCGTTCTGTCCCCGCGTTGACAACATACATGTACATCATGTCATGTCATATCATGTATATCATTAGGCAAAGCACTTAGTATCAACTGCCTCGTTGACTCAAGCGAGATTGGATAGGTGCTGTGATATTACGTGAAATATGGCAGCGTAATACGCTCCTGGAGTGTCCTGTAGGATGGAGAAGTGCGTTTCTTCACAAAACGTGGACGATAATACCGTACCATAATAAATGACAGGAATTATCATGAATTTATGGTTGAAGGGGAGAGTTGGGAAAATGTGAGCCTTACGTGTTAAAATTAACTACCCCCACCCCCAACACCCTACAGCTGAAACTAAAATTACAAAAGACCCTGTTAACCAGAAGCTTTTTACATACCACCACCACCCCCCCCCCCCCCCCCCCCCCCCTCTCCCCCTCCCGCCCTCCACTTGTAACTCCTCGTTATACTTGTTATACTTAGGGAGCAGTTCCATTTATACGCGATAAATTTATCGCGACTGTATCGGGGCCTGATATGTTTTGGACCCGATGTTTTTCAAGTTGATTCGCGATAAAATAGTCATCAGGCCCCGATAAAATAGCCATCGGGGCCCGATACGAGGCCTCTGCTAATCCCTGGGGTATGTTTAGCAAATAGAGTGGGACATTGTTTAGCAAATACACGAGGATAATACAATTTACGTTAAACATCCATAATCAATAACATTATCTCTAAAAACATGAAATGCTGAATTTGTACCTTACAACTAGAATAAATAGCCCGAAGCTCTATTTACATACCGACCACTTATCTTTCGTTATATTTAAACAAGCGGTAATACGCTACTCGATAAATAATCCTTTGCTTCGCGCAACTGTACGCGATAAAAATCTCATCGGGGTCTGATAAAAAACTCATCGGGGCCCGGAACATTCGCGCAATTTTTATCGCGTACAAATGGAACTGCTCCCTTAGTTAGGGGCGATCCAAAAGTATGGATAGACGTATCGGTAACTGTATGACAGTATAACAAGTTACATAGGACCCTTATTTATTATCAATGTTTGAAAGCTACATGACCCCCATACAGGGTGTGGGTTAGAAGGAACGGGCACTTTTTCGCGAGGGCGTCACAAACATTTCAGGAATGTATCGAGCAGACGGTAAAAAGTGAAAATATTACCCAAACATCTCTTTCATCTCACTCGTTTTTGTTACTGAAATGCCGCAACATCAACTTTGTGAGGGATACAATCTATCACCAACACCAGCGCTATCTACCACACGGGCAGACAGGTGAAAAACACGGGGGGTTTTCTCCGGCACATGGACATGACCTGTGAGCTAAATGACCCATTATTTGGCTTTTATTTGAAAAAAAAGTTTTTAAAAATGACCATTGCGTACTCATGTTCCACTTATTTTAGTAAAAACCCCCTAAATGTTGAAGCAAATCCTCGACCTCAGGTTGGTCGAATATCAAGTCATTCGTCAATATACAGCGTGTCCCAAAAAACTGGGATCAAAATCTGCAGAGCTTGTTTCTTAAAAAGAAGAAAA
This sequence comes from Ophiura sarsii, assembly GCA_035610835.1. NCBI lineage: Eukaryota > Metazoa > Echinodermata > Ophiuroidea > Amphilepidida > Ophiuridae > Ophiura > Ophiura sarsii. The sequence goes on along the minus strand of CM069456.1, from coordinate 14,555,724 downwards.
CGTAGATGCTTTGTATTTAAGGATATCAAGGTAAATATACCTGACCTTAGTTAGTGAAAATGTTAGACCAATCAAATAACAACTTTCTGAAATACAAAGCTTTTAACAGAGCGTGGTAAGAACCTGGTTTTTTTTTCCAATTTAGCAATAAACCACCTTATGCCTTGCATATCTGCGTTGTTTTCCCTACATCATGTGCATGGTGTTTATTCTCCGAAATATCTTATGTTTGGTAGAAAAGGGTTAAATTATAGGTAATTTTGATCAATATTCAGCATTAGAAATACCCATTGCACCAACCTTGTCGTTGAAAATATACAAAAACAGAGCAACTGATACCCCGATAACCGCCCATATAGCGGGTAATTTTTGTGTCGGGAAAAAGTACCCCCGGCGACCGACTGGTGGGTAAACAATTTCAAACTCATGGTGTAAGTGTGAGAGCTACACTGTTGGTGGAATTTCTGTCGGGCAGGTATTTTTGTAAGTAACCTGCCCGATCCAGACTGGCTGGTTGAAACAAATCTGAAGTTCCAGCTCTGCGTCTGATTCCTTTGATGAGATGACTGACTTAAAGGGGCACTAAGAGATGTGTTGGAGGATGCGCCCTCAATTATGATAAAAACTGGGATTAGTATATTTTTATAATTGTATTACATGTATGAACTTACACCTATAAGTATTAAGAAAAATCAGCCCTCTACATGTATGTACAAGAAAACGTCGATTCAAAAAATGCTCGTCCCGCGGGACGAGCATTTTACGTCCGACAGTATCCCCCTGCAGTACGCGTGATACATAACGTGAACCATATTTGCATAGAGGGCGTTTTTCAATAAATAGCGATGATATTGTTTTAATCAAGTTTTGCTGTGTTTTTGCTAGTAGAAACAACGGTAATCGCCATTTTTAATGTTCATCTTGAATTCTGAAGTAATTTTTTAAAAATTTAAAATTTTCAACACCACTTAATGTGCCTTTAACGGCCGGTGCCATTTTCGTAGAAATGGTTCTTTAACTGCTTCAAAGATGACAGCGTCTCAGAAGGTTATTTATTGATTTTTCTAAACAAAACCATAGGTATTTACACTTTTATCCCCTTATAACGAATATTTTCTTGAGCAAGTCATTGTCATAAAGTCAAAGGCAAAACTTTGATGACGACAGTACGATGCGCAATTGCAACGCATTGACGGTGCATGGGTAAAATCGGAAAGAACGGGTCTGATCACGCTGTATTCAAAGCTTTGTATTTCTAAAACCTTACATCTAATTGGTCTTATAATGTCACCAAATAATATCAAATATATTTACTTTTCAATTCCTAAACATTAAGGAGCCATGTTTCCCATAATTATTTTAAGTTATAAGTTCTGCAAGTTTTAGACCAAGTTTTTTGGGACACGTTGTATTCTAATGAGCCTCGCTTCTTTATTTAACTGCGATGCCTCTTTTCAGGTTTTCCCCTGGAATTCAGCCTTGTTATTGCTGATAATTATTTAGTTCAATTTATAGTCAGTCATTTTAAGATTTTGGATCCAACATTCACGCGCCTTTCAAGGTTTTTAACCTCTTTCATTGTTTGCCATATCAGCTAGCCAACAACTATTAATATTATGTGCGATTTTCTCATCCAGTGGTTAGGCTTTGAAATACTGGGTTCGTAAAAATTTATGTACCATTAAGACGCAATGGTCGATTTTTTTTTAATGAAAGCCAAATATGTGACCTTTTGAGCTCTGTCATTGGTTTTGAATTTGTCGGCCTGTACTTTTCATGGCGCTTTTGCGAAAAAAAGCCCGTTCTTTCTGACTCCCCCTGTTTTTTACCCAGACCCCGTCCACCATAAATAATGAACGGTCCCTTGGTTATGGTGATAAGGATGTATATTATTAATATTTCCAACGCCTGCTCCGATAATTATATATAGTTCGAATTATCCATAATAATATGCCTAGCTGCAAAATGAGGATATGACTGAGTCTCATGAAGCTGACCACACACCATTTAAGCGCAGCATAATTCTATATTATTGTGGCGAAGTATGATATTAATTTGGCCATAATGAAAGCTTCAGTAGATCAAATACAAACACGCAATATTACCCCAGGAATATTACGCAAACGAAAAGCAATAAAACAATACCATGTGAGCACCACACGTTAGTTGCAATTTTTCGAATATTATTGGCCATTACTCTAAGCAATGAAAGAGTATATGCGTTTTACTTACGTTATATTATGCTAACATATTGTAACACTGGTCAGGTAGTGTCCTCTGGTTTCATTGTCACACATTTTAGGTTGCCTTGATCATATGTATATGATCATAAGTACTGACATATGTTTGCAAAATGGCAGTCAATTTTGGATTAACTTTAATGTGGATATATTTTGTGGTATGTAAAGCCGGGAAAACGTTTTTCATTGGAGTAGTTGGTCCTTGGGGAGGATTCTACGCGGCTGGAAGACACAGTGCCGGAGCTCTTCCAATTGCACTGGAGCAGATTCGTCTCGATAATCACACTTTCTACGAAATCAATCGTGCTGGATATGAATTCAGGTATGTCTGGATCGATACGGAGTGTGATCCGAGAGTTGGTTTACCAGAAGTAGTGCGTTCGATGTATGGACATGGTCCTTTTGACGCAGAAATAGATATCATAATTGGAGGAGTGTGCAGTGTTGTATGTGAACCTGTCGGCTATCTTGCTACGTCATTGAACGTACCAATGGTTTCATTTAGTTGTTACAGCGACCTGTTATCCGATAAATATATTTATCCTACATTTGCAAGAACAACGGGACCAGTTTCATTTATGGCACCAGTGTATGTTGCAATAATGGAGTCGTATGCCTATCAACGAGTTGCACTATTTACAGGTGCAGAGTCATTTTATACGTTACTGGCAACCCAGATTCGGAAAAGTCTGATTGCATCTCGGATAATTGTTACCGATATTATAGCCATTGCGGGACTTAGTTCTGGAGATAGAAATAACGTATTGACCGAACTATCACGTGTTAAGCAACGATGTAAAGGTAAATAAATCTTAGGTAAAACATGCGTTACATGTTTCAATAGTTGATGTATTGTTCTATATAGCGCCCACGGTCAGATGAGCTAATAGTATTGTTTGTTTGTGTATACATCATAAGTTAACGCACTATTAAAATACAAATTAAACATCTCATAATATTTATAAAAACAAGTAAGCACAAGGTATATATTGCACCAGTAGTTTTGAGAGGATTCAATATAATTACAAACACAATGGATTGACAGTGCGGCGAAATTGTTTCTCTTGGCTCTAGGGTCAAACTGATTTTACTCTGGCTTCCAAGCGTACACTCTTAAAATATTTTACTCTAGTTAGGGTAAAATCTTACTCTTTGGAATGGTAAAAAGGGAACAACGCTTCTAGTTGAGTAAAGTTTACTCAACTTGATTGAGTAACACGTTTACTCCGACATTGTGCAAAATTTTACTCCACAGCTGAGCAAAATCTTTACTCAACCCTTGTTGAGTAAAACTTACTCTTCTTTACTCAACTAGAACCGGTGTTCCCTTTTGTACTCAACCGCGGGGTAAAATTTACTCAATTCATGGCGAGTAAAAATTTACTCGGATATTGAGTAAAATTGAACTCAATAACAGAGTAAAATCTTTACTCAACCACTTACTCAACCAGTGTTGAGTAAAGTTTACTCCACGTACAGGGTTCGTTTTTACTCAACCAGGTGGTAAAACTTAATTATGATTTAGCAGCCTGTATTGAGTAAAACATACTCAACATGGGAAAGAAACCTTAAAATCAAGGGCCCTTTGTCTCTTCACAACCTGAAAGTTGAAACAAGATATGCATTAATACACATTCACAGGCAGTACTAAAAACATAAACAGGGTTCTATGGTTATTTGAGTTATGTATTATTTAAAAAAAAAAACAGAACAAAGACTAACAAATGAATACATAACAAAATTGTCCTCTTTGGAATGTGACTATATGTATTGAATTTAAAAAACAACAACATCAACACATCTTACACAAACAAAAACAAAACAAAGTATCCTTGCATTCAGCGATATCCTATTCTACCGTGAAGACTGGTAGGCCCTGTTGTGTTGTACGCGGTTTGCTATGGAGCAACGAACATTGCGTGATAGCCAGTGAAATATACATCAAGCACTGTCGGTTACACCGTTGCTCACCGCTACATCTGGTTTTTCAGATTCCTAAGCGTTATACTCGCTGTCCGACAGCAATGTCTGGTTCTTAACCACTGCCAATGCCATATCATGATCCTGAAAGCACTCATAATCAGCTTGATGAGGTCTTTCATCCCCCACAACGTTAACAACTTCTGCCGTTCCATCATCAGCCATCTTGCTTTTGCCGGGCTTTTATACACGTGACTTGCGCAAGGTTTTACTCCTTTAACGCATAAAGTTTGCTCATATAGCAGGTCAGAGACTGCCAAATGTATGTCAAAGATCAAAAGTTGAGTAAATTTTACTCGGCCGCCGCGATTTTTTGTAATTCACCTTTTATTTGTAACCCATCCAGTACACGACAGTTTTAATCAACCGTTAAGTATAAGTTTTACTCCTTCGAGGGTAAAAAGGTACTCAACTTTCTACTCAACTATTTTTACACGGCAACTTTTTACTCCTTATATTTGCAGTGTATAGAATGCATCGATCCGTCTTAAAGGAGGTGTCTCGCAAGCATAAAAGTGTGCATTATATGTTAGAAAAATAACTATTGAGCCCAACTTTTGTAATTATATAGAACAGAACACCACACTAATGACAAAAATAAATAAGAACCGCAATCTCTCAACATGCACTTTTTAAAATTCGCGGCGATCGAAAGTCCCAGTGTCGATGATGTCATAGTTATACAATGCACATGCGCAAATTTGAGCACCGATACCCATGACGTCATCGACACCGAGACTTTTGATCGCCGCGAATCTTAAAAATTGCATGTTGAGTGATGGCAGTTTTTATTCAGTTTTGTGACTAGTATGGTGTTTTGATCTATATAATTACGTCATTTCGGCTCGATAATTATTTTTCTAACAAATAATGCTCAATGTTGTGCTTGCGGGACCCTTCCTTTAACAAGTCAATTGATAAACCATTATAGAGTACGTCCATGCACAGAATAAGTGGACGTATGCATATAAGGATAGAAACGGTGAACATGTAATCATCAGACTAAAACGTTAAGAAGCAGAGCATTCAAGTGGTAAACCCCTGCCTTGTGAATTGGCTACATTACTTCAGGAAAACTCTCACTTTTTTTACCACTAATACTTTGACACGCCTCGGATCTCCATCTGTCAGTCTTATGTCGTGCAGGTGAACTTTCGCTATCTATATAATATGAGGTGCAGAGTGTCAGAGTATGTTAGTTTCTTATTGATTAAGTTCTCCTAGCAACGACCTCTTCACAACAAGGTCTTATCCCAGCTGGCCATTTAACGGTTTTGTTAACGTGAAGAAAACGTATTAATTTGGTGAACAAAACGTTTCAATATTATGTTTTCAAGGTAGAGTTTTGTATGAGTTTTAATAACATTTCCATGTAACGTTTCGAAAACGTTAATACAACGTGAAAATAACTATTTGTAATTAATTGTTCTAGTAAGATGTTTCAAAAACGTTTTAAAAACATGCTTAAAACGTGTTAATAACATTTTTAAAACGTTCTAAAAAACGTTCCACAAAAAAATGAAACCCAATTTAAAACATTTTGAAAACCTACATTAGGTAATTGATAATTGACTTGCAATTGAAAGAATACTTCAATAATTTGGCATTTTATTAACATTCTCCAAAAATATTGTTATGTTAAGTTATGTTCTTACTTGCCATTAACTTGCCATGAAATGGTGCATGATGCAGCTCGAATCATTGTATAAAAGTATAAAATAATAATATACCATCCATAGTGTTACGAAACCAATATAACCAAGCTTAGTGCGCATGCGTGGAATTGCCGACGTTTAAAAAGCTTTTCAAAACGTTTCCTAAAAACAAAAATATGGTCCAGAATATTTGGTTTAATTTAGGTTGTAATATAACGTTCTAAAAACGTTTTGATTTCGTGTGTTTGTTTATGAGTATTTAACAACGTTATTTTAACATTTTTATAACGTTTTGATGAAACAATTAGCAATAAAAAACATACTTTTAAACTGTGACGTTTTAAAAACGTTTTAAAAACGTTTCACAAAAACGAAACCTAATTTAAATCCAATTTAAAACGTTTGAAAATGTTTTGTTAAATTATCCGATGGGATATATTTTGAATTTAATTTGACTTCAACCATTCTTTTACAAGTATCAATTTAGCAATTGATACTTTTTATATGCCCTGGTCAGGGTTCATCCCTCTTCATTAACAAGTTCAAAGAAGAGCCTCTAGCCATACCATGGTACCAACATCAGGACCCAAGGGTGTGTCTCTGAACGGACCGACCGTGTAAACAAACAAACAAACAAACATAAGCGTACTAAAGTGCTCAACAAAAGAAAGTCATACACTTTGTTTATGTCCTATAGAGTGTCTTCCGATTATATTTTGTCCAAACAGGCTAAATGGACATTTAGATGAATCTTTCCGGAATAATTTGGTACCAAACATGACACAAAACAACAAAGATAAATAATTTTGACACCATTTAATAAAATTCCGTGACGTTTGCTAAATCGCATTCAACATTGGTGAACCGTGTTACCAAAAATATTCAGTAGGATGAGGGTTCATGTAGTACCAACTGGTATTGTATGCTTTGTATTGGTATACCACAAGTACAAGTCACGTTACTTGAATTTATAATTTGAGTAAGACCTCAAGGCCTGTCAAGGCCTGTAACGTTATCATTTTTACTCAAAATTACCAAAGGCATCAATAAAGTCATGTAGCCTATTGTGTGAAAAACTGCCTCAGATTAATATACTGACTTTTTACCAATTAAAATACATTGATTATTCCAAATAATCTGATTGCATGCTTCAAAAGCAGACGACATTGCCGTGATGTCCGTCCCTATCAGTAGAGCAAGTTCATAAAATGAGATATATTTGCAAGTGCCCTTGACCGTAATTCAAAGGACATAAGAAGTGAGAATTATTACCCGTCGTGCTGCCAAATCTATTTTGTTCTTATTTTGTGTCGATACAATGCTAGCTTTTTCACAGTATGCGGCTACGATATCCTGGATGATAGGGAAATGTGTATCAGTTTGCTTTGTATATATTCAGGATTAATTGAATTATTCAAACACGTATCTGACGCAAAATTCTCTTATTGAAGCCTTTATACACATGTACATTATCGAAGACCAGTAAAACCAAACAACAAAATCCTTTTCAATAGTGTCTTGCTTTATTCCTAGACTGGATCCTCCTGTCTTCCCGATTTTCCACACGGCCCCTGCGAGGGTGCTCAAATGTGAAGACTGGAAAAAATACAGTTCTAAAAGTGTGCGCTGATAAATTCGTGAAAAAATGAGCTTATTCACGCACCATCACGCCACAGAGCGTCGGTAGTTTCACGCGGCGTCGTACATCGCGTGACGCGATAGGGCGCACGAGTTACCTCCCCGTGGCGCAGCGTGACGATCGTTCGACGCACTGCCTTTGAATTGGACCAATCAGGTGGTATTCTGTTGTTGCCGCGCATGCTCAGTACTGGTATTTTGTCGTGGAATTCCACGACAAACCGCACACTTTTTGGACGTACTATTTTCCCAGTCCCTATATTTGGTCCGCCATTTTTAAAGATGGCGGCCATATAGAGGGACGCGGGTACCCAGTCTACTTTATTCCTAGGCGAAAAGATATGTCATTTATCACTTTTTAGTTATGATATAGTCATATAGTGGTAGATGGTATCACTCGTAATGTCGGTTCCCATCGTCACACAGTGGTATACTTTCTGTGATTCATGTTTTGAAAAATGGCAGTCAAATTCGGATTAACTTTAATTTGTTGATATATTTTGTGATATGTATAAAAGCTGGGAAAACGCTTTTCATTGGAGTAGTCGGGATCCTTTGGGGAGGACTCTCAGCCGCTGGAAAACACGGTGTCGAAGCTTTTCCGATTGGAGCATTTACGACTCAATCATTTTACCTTCTACGGAATCGTAGATTGATACGCAAAATATATAGCAGACTCGATATATGGTTATGGACCTTTTGATACAAAAAAGGTGTCGTAAATTAGAGGAATATGCAGTGTTGTATGTGAACCTGTCGGCTATCTTGCCCGCTATCTTGCTACTTATATGAACAACCGATTGTTTCTTCAGTTGTTACAGCGATCTGTCATCCGATAAATCTGTTTATCCTACATTTGGAAGAACTACGGGACCAGTTTAATTTATGGCACCAGTGTATATTGCAATTATAATGGAGGCGTATGCCTATAAACGAGTTGCATAATTTTCTTTACTGACAACGCAGATTCGAAAATGTCTGACTGCATCTCGGATATTTGTTACCGATGTTAAAGCCAATACGAGACTTAGTTCTAGAGAAAGATTAACGTATTGACCAAGCCATCATTATTACTATGGAATCAATGTATTGTTTTAAGGCCGTGCTATATTGCGTGACATCCGGGCGTGACATCAATGTGGGTAGTAGTATGACTTTAAATCGACGCTGCAGGTGGAGTTATTCTACCCATAAAATACTACTACTGAACTAATATTCATATTATCAGAAAATATAGAATAAGTACGGTATAAAACAATACTTTTATTGTCATTCTTAACCGTCGCCCGTCATTAAATTGTAATATAATAGTCAACTTTTGTATCGAATTAGCCACAATTGAATCTATTCCGTGCCGTGGGTATGCCATGCGCAGCATTTTGCTCCACATAACATGACATAAATTGCCCGCTTACAAGCGCTATTAATTCGCTCTGGTAAACCCATTGTTATCAATACTTCGAGAGGATTACCCAGTGCATATATTTAAATTCGGGGCTAACTGCATGGGTAAGTTTCCATTATGTTGCAAATTACATCTACGCTCATGCGTGTAAACTACTCAATGAGCGTTGCAATACTGTACAGCCGGTTGGTTGCACACAAGAATTATGTCATATATAGCAACAAGCTTGGATGGAAGCAAGACGAATATTTAAATTTATTGATGGTTTTTAGGGCATCAATTTATATCGCTGCTAAGCGGGCATTGTAACCTAATGAACACGCAGAACAGAAGCCGGTGTTATGAAACAAAACAAAAATGAACACGCATCGCAGGGGTGTCGCGCTATCAGTGGCGTATCCAGGGGAAGTAGTCCATGCCCCCACCACCCACCCATGATAAAAGAGTACAAAATAAAAAGGACGAAAAAGGGGGAAGAAGACGAAAAGAAGGAGGCGATGCGGAGAAGGAATAGTAACGAGTAAGGTGAAAAAGAAGACAATACAGAAATTATAATATTTTAAGTAAAATAAATGTGGACTGTGGATGCTATTATTAAGATAGAATTTTAATATGCACACTTTGTTTTTGAATTTTGTTTCTGATAACCTATCTATGTATGAATCATTGTTTTGTAGTAAGTAGTAGGCATGATTAGATAATGGCAAAACTACTGCTTCTGGAGGCTGAATATTTGCCTTCAAAATGCCTACTCTCTGGTGGCTCCGCTCGCATGGATACACAACCCCACCCCCCCCCCCCCCCCCCCCCCCACCCCACCAAACCAGTCCTGGATACGCCCCTGCGCGCGTCTAAAATTATGGTCGGCCTACCCGAATATTGTCTCATATAAATGTCGTCGATTTGTAAATGAGATGGTTCAAATTTACTCAGCTTTTAAGAATGTTATAAAGCGCTGAATGCTTAATGACCTTACATTACAAAAGTTAAATGTACTTATAAAAACAAAATAAACTAAAATATTGAAATTGATAAACCATGTATATTGCATACCAGTTCAATTATCATTATGGAAAGGCGACAGTTTTGAGTATTGTATTAAAATGTTTGAAATCAGCACCAGATTTAGTTTGTATTTGGAGGTTAATAGACTTTGCAATTTCAGTTCATCATCTTCGGATGAAAGAAATGACAATACAAAACGGACGGGTTGCTATCGACTGTAACGCCTCGGGCATTCGTCAGGTGACTGCACTGACTATCAAACTCATAGTCTTCATCTAAATTACTTTATCTGAAAAATAACCATAAATGAGGCACGTGTGTAACCAGTCCAATGGGATCTTCGCATTTTAAGACATTATCGGCCGAGTGCACCAAACTAGCGTAACTTAATAGGGAGGTAACTTTGCTCTAACTGTAGCGTAACTTACTAACGATGTCATTCTTAGAGCATAACTGGCGAGTAACACCAGCATAGCAACTAGCGAGGTAAATGTCCACATTAATCAGCATCGTCCCCTTACAAAATTAATTGTCGCATGCGTCAAATGTGTGTACATGTATCAAACTGCAATCACATTGACACGAATGGTCATCCGTAGAAATATGAAAATGTGTCGTCAGTCGCTACGTCAAGCGTTGATTTAAAATACATGAATAATGCAACACCACGTCCAGTAGAGCAATGAAATCTGTGAAATGACGCCATTTTTTGTGTTCGAAAATTTCAAAGTTTATTGTCATTCTTTCAAAAATAAGGACCATAATGACATTATAAACACATTTGTGCGAGTAACATACAAAATGGTATAAAATGGCAAAAATTTCACGATCAAAATCCGTACGTTTTAAATAAATGGATCAATGGTTAAATAATAAAAATATCACAATTCTAGCGTCAAATCTCTGTGGCGTGCTACTGTGATCCTGGCTTTTGTAAATGTAAATTACGGGTTCGATTCCCTAACTCCCATTTTTTCTCTATTTTTTTTTCTTCAAAAAATATTTTTTATGACTTTAGTGACTTTATTGAAATCATTTATGTCAATTTCTATTAACTACAGTATGTTATTGACATTAAATAAATTCGATTTATTAAATGTGTAGGCCTATGTATTTTTATTTTGTGTTCATCTTTTTATTTACTTTATTTATAATATTCATCCAATAGGCATATTTATTTTTGAATTTGTTTATTTATTTGATTTCATGTTATTTAATTAATTGATTTATTATTAATTAAATAATTATTGGTTGATTGATTGATTGGATACTTGATTGTTTGAACTTATTTTTACGACTGTGTATGCATGATTGTGGATGGTTTTAAAATATTTTATAATAGATTGGTCTTCAATGTATCATAAAGTATAATTATTATACACAAGTTGATAATAAATTGCATGATAAAATTCTCCCACTGATCATCATATCTATGCAATTGTCCATCGGGCAAATAAGAAATTGTCGTTTAGTTTACAGCATAAACTGTTATGCTCCAACTTACTCTTGGGTCCGATGAGGTATAAGATATAGCGTAAAATACCCGCCAGTTACCATTGTTATTAGCCTAGTAGCTTACCCCGGTTTGGTGCTCTCAACATTTTGGATTATTACATCTCAGTTACTAGCGAGAAGTCAGCTACCCGCCATTGGTGCACTCGGCCGAATGTATAAGCCAATATTATCGTATTTATTTAAACGAGGTTTAAAGCTGAACTCGCGTTGAACTTCGACTTTAAACACGTCGTTTAACTAACGCAATTTTCGAATCAATTTGTTTAACTTGTGCCTGGTGCAAGCTGACGTGCTGTCTTATTCCACATTAATAGTATGCCTAATTAAATCAAATGATTAAACGACGTACCTGCTTGGAATTTTAACAAAAACATGCATTAAATAATAACTATATCTAATATATAAGTAGCATTTGTGCCACGATAAACAAGTTTAAAGTCGGGTTTTGTTAAACACGTCGTATAAAAGTTTATTTTAAACACGAATTTAGTTAGACACGGTTTTTAAGCTAACACCGTGTTTAGTACGAGAATACGGCCCCATAGTCTCCACTTATTGTATTTACGTAAATGTTCGTATAATTAACAAACATGGGTAGACATCAAATGATTAACCGACGTACCTTCTTGGATTTTGAACAAAAGCATGCATTAAATATATATACGACGTAGGTAGGAATTGATTGATTGGGTGGGTAATAATCGACGATAATTCGTGAGGTTGGTTTTATGGGGGTTTGGGTGAGTCTTTATTCAGCGAGAAATGTGAATTAATTGTTATGGCAAAATAATAATGATGTCTTAAACATGTTGAAAGAATACGACCAATACAGTACTGACCAATGTGATAATTATGCTTACCCTGTAGTCGGAGTCAGTGACCTACTTGATCGATATGAAAACAATCAATTTTACTACAGGGACAAAACAGCAATAGCACGAATTGCAAAAATTGAACGGCGGATATGGGAGCCTCCACATATCGTCGCTGTTCTGACATACCGGCACATGTGCCTTTTTGGGCAAAATGAGTTAAGTTGCATTTTATGATCTACAAGTGAAACTCTTTATTCTCCAAAAAAATTGAGACAAAAAGGTAATTAATTAATGAGATACCGCACTAATTAGTGTCATATGCCAGGGTTTTAACATAATACCGGCATGAAAACCTCATTTTGTATTCTGACATACCGGCACATCACGATATTCTGCCATAGACCACCGTGTAACTACATACCGGCATATCACTGGCATATCGCTGTAGGACTGTCTGACATACCGGCACATGACTTTATGACATAATTACTCCTAATTATTAATTGCAATTTGTTGTTGTAACATGCTCAAAACAAACATAAGTATATATCTATTAGTGTTCTTTGACAATGATTGTGACATTTGATGTAAATGCTCTTTAACAAATCTTTAAAAATTGGAAAATTTTCAAACACGATTTTCTCAAAACGCTGTTTTTCGTGATGTGCCGGTATGTCAGAACAGCGACGATATGATCATATAAGTACTCGCATATATTATTTGTAAAATGGCATTCAAATTCAGATTAACTTTATGGTGGATATTTTTTGTGATATGTAAAGCCGGGAACACGTTTTTCATTGGAGTAGTTGGTCTTTGGGGAGGATTCTACGCGGCTGGAAGACACAGTGCCGGAGCCATTCCAATTGTACTGGAGCAGATACGACTTGATAATCATACTTTCTACGAAATCAGTCGTGCTGGATATGAATTCAGGTATGCCTGGATCGATACGGAGTGTGATCCTAGTGTGGGTTTGCACACTTGATGTATCATGGACATGGTCTTTTTGACACCGTAATAGATGTCATAATTGGAGGAGTTTGCAGTGTTGTATGTGATAACTATGCCAATGATTTCATTCAGCTGTTACAGCGAGCTGTTATCCGATAAATCTATTTACCCTACATTTGCAAGAACTACGGGACCAGTTTCATTTATTGCACCAGTGTATATTGCAATAATGGAGTCGTATGCATATAAACAAGTTGCTCTGTTTACAGGTGCAGAGTCATTTTATACATTGTTATACCGATGTTATAGCCATTGCGGGACTTAGTTCTGGAGATAGTTCCGACGTATTGACAGATCTATATCTGGTTAAGCAGCGATGTAAAGGTAAATAAATGATAAATAAAAAATACGTTACATGTTTCAATTTAATAGTCATCAATAAATTATTAGATAGGCAATACTGATTTTGACCTAATACCTGTGTTATATTTTTTTCTACTATAAATGCGGGTAGTAGTATGACCTTAAGCCGAACAACGACGCTGCAGGTAAAGTTGTTCTACGCAAAAAAATACTAAGCAATCGTTACAAAACTGGTCACATTTAGCTAATTTTTCAGCCGATTACTGTAAATAAAAATGAACTCAGATTTAAAAACGACACGTCGATGGTCGTTTTAATCCGTCCACAAGACGAGACTTAATACAACTTGAGATAAACGTTTGCTTTAAAATGTGTAGTGATTTCATCAAAAATTAAGATGATTTGAATCAGACTTAATACAGACGTCACAACTGCGTCTGTAAAATGAAGCTTTGTTGCTTCTGCGAAGCGAAGGCGAAAGATTGTTTAAAATCCACACATCACATCGTTCTCATAATAGCGTTGCTTGTTAATGTTCAGTAATTATTTTCAGACGTTACGATTCCTTTTTTATCTTGTAAGGCTGCCCTTCGAAATCGGTACACCCTAAACGTGAAAGAGCGAAAAATCACACTAATTTTCGATTGAATATCATTTAACTCTAATCGAGTGGGTTTTAGCTCTGAAATAGCAAAAAAACGTTCCAGCTATTCACTCTCACATCAGAGTGATGTCTGAGGGCAACCTTACATCTTTTTTGGCCTTATTCTAACATATTACTACACTTATAGTGTCCTCTGTTTTTATTGTCTCACATTTTAGTTGGCCTTAAGAATGATCATAAGTTCTCACATATGTTTGCAAAATGGCAGTCAAATTTGGATTAACTTTAACGTGGATATATTTTGTGGTATGTAAAGCCGAGAAAACGTCCAACCTGTCGCTTCTATCGTGTACATGATTCCATGATTCGGACGGGCTTACTCATTATTGTTGCTCATTAACAGTTCATATATGCATACCATATGCGCTCATCATCTGTCTACATAGTATTATCAACATAATTATAATTGGTTTGGTTAATGATATATATTTTTGTTACTATGAATATAATTATTTCCGATCATGATTTGCAATTGGTATTAATGAGAGCTAAGCAAGTCTTGAGCAAATTTATTATTATTATTTGTAACAAGAGGTGTGACAATTGAAAACATTTTGAATCCGGATACCAGTATGAGGAGACTTACTCTCTGCTTTATTCTGATGTGGATGGCCAGTGGAACTGCCCAGGCAGCAAAAACCTTCTACTTTGGAGTAGTTGGTCCTTGGGGAGGATTCTACGCGGCTGGAAGACACAGTGCCGGAGCTCTTCCAATTGTACTGGAGCAAATACGACTCGATAACCATACCTTCTACGAAATTAATCGCGCTGGATATGAATTCAGGTATGCTTGGATCGATACGAAGTGTGACCCGAGAGTTGGTTTACCAGAAGTAGTGCATTCGATGTATGGACATGGTCCTTTTGACGCAGAAATAGATGTCATAATTGGAGGAGTGTGCAGTGTTGTATGTGAACCTGTCGGCTATCTTGCTACGTCTTTGAACGTACCAATGGTTTCATTCAGTTGTTACAGCGACCTGTTATCCGATAAATATATTTACCCTACATTTGCAAGAACTACGGGACCAGTTTCATTTATGGCACCAGTGTATGTTGCAATAATGGAGGACTATGACTATCAACGAGTTGCACTATTTACAGGTGCAGAGTCATTTTATACGTTACTGGCAACCCAGATTCGGAAAAGTCTGATTGCATCTCGGATAATTGTTACCGATGTTATAGCCATTGCGGGACTTAGTTCTGGAGATAGAAATAACGTATTGACCGAACTATCTAATGTTAAGCAACGATGTAAAGGTAAATAAATCCTTGGTAAAATAATATTATGTGTTACATGTTTCAATAGTTGATATATTGTTCTATAGAGCGCCCACGACCAGATGAGCTCATAGTATTGTTGATACATTATAAGTTACCGCACGATTAAAATATATAAATGAAACATCTCATAATATTTATAAAAAACAAGTAGAAATATGGGACAACTGGTCCATGGGGCAACTGGTACAAAATGAAGGGTTTTTTTTGTAATGGTATGGGCATACTGCTTTCTTTTGAACAGTACGACTTATGTTGCAACTTGACATATAATATCCTTACCTTCTACATGCTAAAACATGTGCAATTTTAGGGTATTTTCACATGTGATATTCTCCAGATCTTAGAAGCCACCTCTAGAGTCAAACTGCTTTTTACTCTGGGTTCCAAGAGTATAGAATGCATCGGCCATCTTAACCATGACTACAAGACAATGTATCTTTCTATGAAAACAACCGTGCCGGCTTTGAGCAGAAATATGCCTAAACTGATACTGGGTGTAATCTTAATGTTGGCATACCTGAAGCCGCAGATTTGTTGTATGGACTAGGGCCATTTCAAACGCCAATTGATGTAAATCTTCGGAGAAGTATGCAGCGTAGTATGCAAGACCTTGCAAGAGGAAGGAACATTCCGATAATATCATTCGCATGTGTCAGCAATTTATTTTCCGACAAACCGATTTATCCTACAGTTGCGCGGACAGTGGGATCTGTTGATCTTTACGCTCCACTGTTCACGGCCAAAATATATTCCATTTAATTTAATTTGTTAATTCAGTGAGTAACTGTAAAGTAAAAGTGTTACGTGAATAAATATCAAATACTAGTTGTTCAAAGCATTTTTGCCATTGCTCACTCAAAGTGGCAAAACACAGCACGTGCACCAAATACACCTTTAAAATAGTTATGTTATGTTTTGAAAGTATTCTATCCATACTGGCCATTGTAATATACTGTGTACCGTGTAGCCGGAGTCAGGGACATAATTTATCGATATGAAAACATCCAGTATAGTGGATTTAACCACGGGGCCGTAACAGCAACAGCATGACACGCGAAAGGGGAAGAGGGGGGGGGGGGGGGGGGGGGGGGGGGGGGGGGGGGGAGTGTCAGCCTAAATATGTTGGTTGTCTTAAAAATTCATCACCTTAAAGGTTTTTGTGAGGGATGTGGCACAGGTGTTGGGGGTGTTAATGGGCATTTTTGAGTGTGGGTATGGAAATATGGTAAAAACAATTGCAAGCTGGAAAAGAGATTGTATTATTTTATGTAATAAGGATTAAACATGCTATAGTTGCCGTCAGAGAAGTTCAGTACTCTCCCTAGCTACGCGCGCGAGATAAATATTGAGCGTGTGGGCGGTAACATTCTTGACGCAGTAGATACAATCGGACGAATCGGTCGGACGTTGGTCAGCTCAAAGTCGCATTATTTTACTCCCCCAACGGCAACAGTATTTCCGTGTATACGCTTAGAACGCGGTCGTAAAATAAAAAGTGCTGAAGTTCTTTGCAGCCGACTATAGTATCCTGATTTATACAGTTGTATGCGAAATGTGACCGTATAAGGCCGCGTTTAAAATATAGAGGGTGCTAATACCAAAATTATATTTCTAAAACGATACGTTAGACGAATGATTGTGGCCAACTCTTTCCCAGTTGCGCACTTTGAACGATTAAAGAGTAGTCAGTTGTTCGTTAAGGCAATAATGCCTGCTTCGTATGGTTTAACTTATATAAGGGATTCTTAAACAGCAAAGAACGTTTAATCAATCTCATTGGTTCTCAGAGAAATCGGCGACATTTAGATGAGACAATTAAACACGGGGAGGTGGGGCTTACGTCTTAACAGTGCGTCCGACCTTCACAATGTGTGGTTTGCTCCATAACGCGAACTTCTGCAGTGCGTCTTTGGCGCCTTTCCTGTGTGTATGCCGGCGCCGCGACGCTTACGCATGATGTACTCATCGCAAGGGATTGGATGGAATGTTTGTGGGTTATTCGATCCTAGCAGGGGTAAAAATTGTCAAATGTGGACAATAAAATGTACTTATTTCTTTTATAAATGTCTTAAGTATGATTGTTTAAGAATGAGAATTGATTTTTCAGATCGTAGTGTTGCCATCAACATCTCCATTTAGACGTGGAGGGTCAATTCATTTCCCTACAAATAATGGAAACAATTTATTAAATAAAGAGCAGATTTCAATACCGTTCCGTCATTCACTACTGAGTAAAAACTATTAACTATATTGAAAAATCTGTTAATCATGTTAATGGAGCCCATCATTCATCAAGTACAAGAAATGGGTTACTTTATCATTTTAATGATAATACAAAACAGCAATTTTGTCAAATATTACTTCTATACGCCAAAACCAATGTAATTTCATTTTCTGATGATTTCTCTATTCAACTAATAGTTTATTCTGATCTGATGTGAATTTGATTACTTTGATTGCATAGCATTTACTTTAACTGTGTACATTTGATAATATAATAAGAAAACAACATAGATGTATAAAGCATCAGGCCATAAACTCCATTGAAATATTTAATTGATCTATAGGCCTATAATATGAGGGAAAGATTTTGGATGCTATAACATGAATGAAACATTCAAATAATAGAGTAGCGCTAATGCATGTAAGGCAAAACGAATCCGTGGAACTGTATGGGTATATTTTCACACACGATGTCTTCAAAGATCTCTCTACTGAAGTTAATATTCTTAGTTACTGTCTCTAAATCGTGTACCGGGAAGGTATTTCACTTAGGAGTCTGCGGTCCTTGGGAAGGATTCTACGCGGCCGGTAGTCACGGTGCAGGAGCCCTACCCATTGCTCTGGAGCAGATACGACAAGACAATGTCACATTCTACGAAATCAACCGTGCCGGACATCAATTCAAATATGCCTGGACCGATACCAAGTGTAACCCTAGTGTGGGTATATCTGAAGTAGCAGATTTGTTGTATGGATTTGGACCATTTAAAACACCAATTGATGTCCTCTTTGGACCCGTGTGTAGTATAGTTTGCGAGCCGGTTGGGTATCTTGCAAGAGACAGGAATATACCGATGATATCATTCGGTTGTCATAGCAATTTATTATCAGATAAATCAATGTACCCTACACATGCCCGGACAGCTGGTCCATTTATGTTTTTTGCTCCAGTATTCGCCAGCTTGGTAAAGACATTCAATTATACAAGGGTTGCAATATTTACAGGAGCTGAGTCATTTTTCTCAGTTATATCTGAATTTATTCGGAAAGAACTCACCGTAGAAGGTATTTTTGTGACGGATTTTGTAACATTACCTGGATTAAACACCGGTGACAGATTGACGTCATTCATGGATCTTTCAATCATTCGCCACCACTGTAGAGGTAATTGAATCATTTCAACTCGATATTGAAATCTATTGCTCTAAATGTTCCTTTCTTAAAAATTAGTGTCACGGAGCACCCACTTGATCGACTTGGTCGACACATATTTAATGCACGGCTAACAATAATGACATCGTCACATCACATGGACTTTGTTCTCTGCTACATAGATATTATTCTATTCATTACTGATGTGCTCAGTTATATTTGCCCGATATACCTATGTCACAACATTAGTAATATGTTTGATTTCATCTATCATAGATAGTTTACGCGAAATTATTTGACTTGCGTATCAAATCCATAAAATGCTTGGGTCCTATCACATTCGAAAGATAGATAATCACACTGTATGTGACAAGTATCATTTGCGATATTACCTATCTTACAGTACTCGGTGGGATAGCTGTTACTCCGGATTAAGATGATTATAATTTACCAGTTTGACATTCCCCGCGATGCGTTAGTCATAAAGATGCTTTGGATTTGTCATTATGCCCAACCTACTGCGATTTCAGACCATTCCGCTGGTCCAAATATTTGGTCGATTCATCAGTTATTATGGAGTAATGGTGTCCGTAACCCAACGATGAGCCCCAGGAGCGCCCAAGGGTGACGTGTTGTTAGGGTTTAGACGTCACAGTTCACATAATATCTACAAGTAATAGTTATGATTTACACATAATCTTTATCTACAAATAATAGTAATGATTTACACACATTATTCATTAATCAAAAACACGACTTACAGCCCAGCACGATCATTCACTTTTGTAATTCTTCAAACAAATTTCCCCACTACAAAAATTATCAAGTTTTCAATATCTGTTAATGCAATAGATCAATCATATCATCGTATAGGAAATGGGTTAATTTATCATCAAAAAGCAATTTGCCAAAACAAATTATATCCAACAGGATTATTTAGAATTATACGGACCAACAGCAATGCAATTTCATTCTCGGAGGTTTATTCACAAACCTAATAGTTATTCTGATCAGTTGTAAATTTCATTATTATTTAAATGGAATAACCTATTCATCATAACCTTGTTTTCCTTAAGATAGCGACAGAGATGTATGATGCGACGGACCATGAACGTAATGGTTATATTGAATTATACTAGATATGAGCGTCGCTTTCTAAAATTCTCTTACATAAATGAAAACATTCAAATAGACGGGTAGCTGACACTAGCAAGGCAAATAAATCCATAGAACATCACTGGATTTATTTGCACGCATAATGTTGCTAAATTTTGAGAAGATCTCTTTACTGAAGACAATGTTGTTAGTTACTGTCTGCAAATCGTGTACAGGGAAGACATTTCACCTCGGAGTCTGCGGTCCTTGGGAAGGATTCTACGCGGCCGGTAGTCACGGTGCTGGAGCCCTACCCATCGCTCTGGAGCAGATACGACAAGACAATGTCACTTTCTATGAAATCAACCGTGCCGGACATCAATTCAAATATGCCTGGACCGATACCAAGTGTAACCCTAGTGTGGGTATACCTGAAGTAGCAGATTTGTTGTATGGATTTGGACCATTAAAAACACCAATTGATGTCCTCTTTGGACCTGTTTGTAGTACAGTTTGCGAGCCGGTTGGGTATCTTGCAAGAGACAGGAATATACCAATGATATCATTCGGTTGTTATAGCAATTTGTTATCAGATAAATCAATATACCCTACACACGCCCGGACAGCGGGTCCATACCTGTTTTTCTCACCGGTATACGTAAGCATGATCCAATCATTTAATTTTACAAAGGTAGCGATTTTCACTGGAGCAGAACCATTCTTTACAACGATATCTGAAATTATTCGAAAAGACCTCACTGCAATAGAAATACTTGTTACGGATTTAATAACACTACCCAGATTTAATACCCATGATAAATCTACATCATTCGCGGATCTTTCAATCATTCGACACAGATGTAGAGGTAAATTTACTTTTAATAAACTATTCTTGTTGCACAGAAAGTAGGATGGTGTAGACTCTTGTGATAGATACACTGCAAAAAGGTTGCTTAAATATTTACTCAACATTTTACACAACGTTGTTGAAGTATGCAACCGCTTAACAGTTGCGTAAAATTTACCCAACATGTTTTCACCAACAGTTGAACAATTCCAGTTACTCAGCAGTTGCACAATTTTAATTACACAACAGTTGGGTATTATTAATTAACCATTTGTTGGGCATTTTGTGACTGTTGCTTAATTTGTGAATTGTTTTCATTATATATTGAGCATTTTTGAATAGCAACTGTTGCTTAATTTATCAAATATAGCCATATGTTGTGTATTTTATTTGTGTCAAGTTTTCATTATATATTGAGCATTTTTGGTATAGCAACACGCAGTAGGCAAAATAATGTGAATTCTGGGCGATGCAGCAGAGCTACATACATCACTTCCTCCCGGTAGTGAACCGGTAACTTGTAATGGGAATTCTAGGCGATGCAGCAGAGCTACATACACTATTCCCGTTCGGTAGTGAATCTGTAATTTATTTTAATATGATATTAAACTATAAGCTTATACATGATATCTGACATCTCTTATCAATGGTGTTTTTACTGTGAACGTTTGCCAAACGTAGTCTTGCTATCTGGTTATGAAGGTATAAATAGTCCATATTATATAATACATAAACATATTTATGTGATTCTTTTGGTGCAAAATAGATCACATGACATGAACTATTCAGTATATGTCCATGTCGTGTATTTTTTGGCTATAAAAATTGACTATTCAATATTCATCGCTAGTGACGTCGCTATACCACCGTTGAAATGATATTCATAACAAATATATGTCAAACAAGGATGGTAGTTTTAAACTATTTGTCAGTGTATTCCGTTTTGGATGCTAAGACAGAATAAATCTAATTGTGGTCCTGCGCTGCAAAAAGTGCTTAAATATTTACTCAACATTTTACACAAAGTTGTTCAAGTATGCAACCGCTCAACTGTTAAGTAAAATTTGCCCAATAACATGTTTTCACCAACAGTTGAACAATTCTAGTTACTCAAAAGTTAGGCAATTATATTCACTCAACAAGTATGCAACAGCTCACGAAATTGGCTTTTTTGGACAACAGTTGCCTAAAATTCACATGTGCGTAACTTGCATCAACTGTTGCGTGATTGTCCTCAATGCTCATGCAACAGTTGCCAAAGTGGAATATTTTTACGCAACATATTTTAGCAACAGAAACAGTTTCCACTAACATTTTAAGGACATTGTTTTCGACGAATTGCTCAACGCTGGGGATTTTTTTACTTTTATACAACGCCTAACTTTCTACATAATTATATTGAATGAATTTTAATCAACACGTCAACCAACGGATGATAAAAGTACTTTTAGCAACGTATTTTAAGCAACCTTTTTGCAGTGTATGTATTGTGATGTGACACAGATAGCCCTGTCATGGTTGTGATGGGACACCAGTTCATGCATACAAACATTTCATTTTCATCTACATTTTTCACAAGATTTGAGAAAGATTTATTGTGGTCTAGACGATTTACGGAGATGATTAAGTGAATAAACGGAACTATCATCATCGAATTGCTCACCAACAACAAAAGTATGCCCGACTTAAAGACTTGATGCAATTATCCTCTTTGATTAAAACTTGCTTAGTGTCGAACCAGATTTTAGATAGGCAATCTACTTAACTTAATATTTCACAGGTTGATAAGCATTAATACCAATACCAATACCCAACCTATTTTTATAGTACAATCGGATAGCCTATATTTCCAACGGCAGCTTTAATAGTGAATCGAGAAATAGATTAGTGTGAAACATATTTATACCACCTTTATCTTAATATCTTAATAATAAGTCCCTATCTGACAATTTGAGATACAGGCATTTAAAGTTTACAAAATATTGTAGGAATCGAAGTTCAATTTGGCTGTTACTTGTTTAGTATATAGGTTATGTCTCTGGGATTTATGTTCTGCACAAAATTAGTACTTACTTTGTTTATTGATCAATATTAATCAATTTATTGCTTTGAGACCTACAAACGTCTTGCGCTCACGTTGGCACCATAGGATGTGTACAGAGTGTTTTATATTATCAATTCATAACAAATCTTTCAAAAAAATAATCCAAGCCTTGAACAAGTAATACTAGCATTTATTCAAATTACATTTCTAGCAATTTTAGTGTGTAGTTCAGTGAAATTTGAAGCTAGTGAGGGTGAATTAGCCCCATTTTTACCTTGGATACAGATAGTGAAAACAAACAGGAAAAAAATACAGGAAAATTGTTTCCAGACTCTCTTATAGTATAAAAACATCGTTTATGATAAAACGACATAGTTTCCCCATTTAAATTGTTGAATATAGTGGGAAATTGACGAACTAATATATTTTGACTTTTAAGTACAACAAACATTTCTGTTTTGTGCATAACAGTGATTGGTTCATGTTTTAAAAAGACCAGGCTGACAGCAAAATTGTTAACTTTATTTGTTGGGAGTGGCTGTTTTTAATAATAATTCAACCAGCATGCTTATATAGGCTTTTTAAGCCTGGTCCGAGCAATTTGCTTGAGTCTGGTCCCTTCAGGACCCAAGCGTGTGTCTGTACGGACCGACCGTGTAAACAAACAAACAAACAAACAAACAAACCCATAATGGGTGGACTCGCATTGCTGACAGTGCTCAATTAGATCCCCCGGAAAACATGTTTAAAAGTCTCAAATTTCAAGTTTCTTACCCCTAAAGCTGCTCAAAACCATGTTTAACTCATTTTTGACAAAAATGGACTTCTTGACTTCTTGCGCACATGTCTTCACTTACTGTATTTGGTTTGACCGCTTCCTCCCTGCCCCGAATTTAAATAAAATATAATGTTTCATAATAGTTTTATTGGGGATATCCATGACATGACAGAGGCAATTTATGAAAATTGTGATGCTAACGATGTTTAAACCAATACATTTCTAGTCGTCATTGAGAGGAAACGCATTTTTTTAAGAACAAACATAACTTTCAATATATGCATCTGACCAGTCTAATTACATTCGATATAATAAGGGCTGATATCCAAACTCTCAGCGGTGTTACACCGGTATTACACCGATGTTATACCGGTATTACACCGATATTCTATACAAATATCGGTGTAATACCGGTGTAACACCGCTGAGAGTTTGGATATCAGCCCTAAATGGAAATACTCGGTGAGAAAGTGACACCTATGATCTTAATAGTATTGACCTATTGACTTGCATGAGCTAACATAGTGGAACATCTGATATCGTCATAGTCATGGGCAAACAATTAACACTTGCAAATATTAAAACACTTGATCCACATATAGTGAAAATGGTAAACTGCTCAAATGTTATGTATATTGTTGTAATGAACTTTTCGTTGCAAAATCTTATCAACTCGGTTGGATATTTGTTGATGTGTAAGTGGGAATTAATGGGTAAAATCACGCTTGCAAGCGTTTAATGAGTAAAATCACGCTTGCAAGCGTTTAATGAGTAAAATCACGCTTGCAAGCGTTTAATGAGTAAAATCACGCTTGCAAGCGTTTAATGAGTAAAATCACGCTTGCAAGCGTTTAATGAGTAAAATCACGCTTGCAAGCGTTTAATGAGTAAAATCACGCTTGCAAGCGTTTAATGAGTAAAATCACGCTTGCAAGCGTTTAATGAGTAAAATCACGCTTGCAAGCGTTTAATGAGTAAAATCACGCTTGCAAGCGTTTAATGAGTAAAATCACGCTTGCAAGCGTTTAATGAGTAAAATCACGCTTGCAAGCGTTTAATGAGTAAAATCACGCTTGCAAGCGTTTAATGAGTAAAATCACGCTTGCAAGCGTTTAATGAGTAAATCACGCTTGCAAGCGTTTAATGAGTAAAATCACGCTTGCAAGCGTTTAATGAGTAAAATCACGCTTGCAAGCGTTTAATGAGTAAAATCACGCTTGCAAGCGTTTAATGAGTAAAATCACGCTTGCAAGCGTTTAGGCTCTACGAAACGCAATAATCTTAAGGTAATAATAATAACTATTATTATAATAAAACCATGCTTATATAGAGCCTTACAAACAACTCGAAGGGCTTACAAAAAACACATCATAAAATACACATTACCTTACAAAATAAACTCCTCACAAAAAGTATCGAGACACTTAAATATGATCCAATAATTAACGGACCGAAAGAGTATAGATTAATCGAAGCAAAATCACCCAGTGCATAATCTGGTTCTGCGTATTTTGACACCTCGATTGTTGAGATACGATGTTGCGGAGCGGAGTATAATTGTCATTGTCCAGTTTCAAAAGTGACAATCTTCCCTACAGACAATAGATACAGGTGTGCATTTTTTCTATTCATTTGGCCAATTCTAAGAGACAAAATGTACCTATCGATCAATTAATATCGTTCCAAGTTACAAATATCTCTTGAACAGACTTTAAACAATACAAGTGACTGATTTCTTGGCGGAAAATGCCCTCTTATTAGCTAGAACCAGATCAGGACAGCCATCAATTTTAACCCTACCCTAGAGAACCGCTGCAAAATTCATATTTGCTTTTCATGGGAACTAAGATATTTTAATTATACAGGACTATAAATAGATATATTTCAAGTCTCTCGAAGATATATTTTTCTATCACTGACTACCTGATTAACTATTCTAAATGTTGCTAAGGAAAAGCGATAACGTTACTATCATGTTAAGATTTAACATTCGAGGCATCGAACATTTGACTGAATATCAGTATTCCAGTATGCTAAAAGGCTTGTCAATACATTCTAGTTTATATTATACTATTTGCAAGCTAGCACGGTAATATTGCCTACAATCTGATTTATACGTACATGATAGTATAGCATTATAGGCCTATTCAGAAATCATCCATTGTTTTCTATTTTCAGAATATAAATCGGGCGGTTATACCTAATCGTAGGCCTACAATACGAAGAGAAAACGAAAAAACAACTGTATTTATCTTTTGGGTAATTTCCGTGTCCGTTGTACAAAATGCCTCTCTGGCTTTAATTGTATCAAGACAAAAGTGAAATAGGTATCAATTAGCATTTTCTATATACCGGGTGGTTAAAAAAAAAGTTGACCCAAGTTCTAGGTAACTTTTCAACTACATTTTATAGTTTCAGAGAATTTTTGTTTACTTAGTCTTGATCAGCAGTAAGTTTTGAAATTATCCTGAACAAATGGTAAATTTAGCTTGGCTGGTTCTTCAGATATGGTTCATTACAGAGAGCATGCACGAAACTGCCTTGTCCACGGGAGTGTCCTTTAGTAGAGATAGAATGCACAAAGTGGACTTACACACGATTGGTCACAAATTGTGAAAAAAGGAGAAGAAGAAAAAAAACGAGACATCTGGAACATCTGCCTGGTGCATGACATACCTACCTACGTACCTACGTTTCTTTGTTGAATGTGAATGACAAATTTTTTCAATTCTGAATCTAGAGCATACTGTTTTGTTGAAGATAACAACTAAATGACGCTCCCGTGGACAAGTCAGTTTTGTGCATGCTTTCTGTAATTAACCATATCTGAAGAACTAAACAAGCTTAACGCGCCATTTGTTCGGGATAATTTCAAAATTTACTGC
Organism: Ophiura sarsii; assembly: GCA_035610835.1. Lineage (NCBI taxonomy): Eukaryota > Metazoa > Echinodermata > Ophiuroidea > Amphilepidida > Ophiuridae > Ophiura > Ophiura sarsii. The sequence continues at coordinate 14,529,179 of CM069456.1, read as the reverse complement.
TGATCAAGACTAAGTAAACAAAAATTCTCTGAAACTATAAATGTGGTTGAAAAAATACTTTGAACTTGGGTCAACTTTTTTTTGAACCACCCGGTATGTGTACACTGAAAAATAATTTGGTGTCATTTTGACACTAAAACAAGTGTCAAAAAATGGGTCCTCAGTTGGCCACCTAAAGGTGTCAAATTGACACCATTATGGGTGTTAAATATGACACCTTTGGGTGTCATATTCATTTTGACACCTAGGGTGGTTACCTGAGGACCCATTTCCGAAAAATGCCATTACACCCCAAACGGGGTTTAATATTGTCTCTCTTAAGAGTCATATTGAGATAGCACATGTTTAGGAGCCGGTAAGACTGGTAAGTACCGATCTGCTCCATTTCCAGACATTTTTGATAATAATTATGATACAATTAGCGTAATGTAAGACGTCCGTATGAAAAAGACGACCACTGAGCCAGATAAACCGGGCTATATGTAATATTGCACATATCATCGTATGCATGCATGGCGAACACACACATAGTAACTAGTAGGTCATGCACTGACACACAGTCCAACAAAATGCTAGTCTCTGACTATGAAATTGTAATTTATTTCATCAGTTAGTTGGCGCAATATTAAACAACATGAACAAGGCTTACATTACGCTAATTGTATCATAATTATTATCAAAAATGTCTGGAAATTGAGCAGATCGGTACTTACCAGTCTTACCGGCTCGTAACATGCAGACAAAATGGCGACGAGAAAACGCATGCGTTGATATGTTGATAGACGCCCAATTTGGTGTCAGAATTACACCAATTGGTGTCAGAATTACACCAATTGGTGTCCGTGAGCTTTCCCGCCAACTATTGACGCCCTTGGAGTTATTTCAATTAATCTGACACCAGTTTTGGTGTAAATCACTAAATGATCACTGAAAGGTGTCCGTCGGACACTTAACGGTGTCACCGTAAATTATGTGCAAACCCATATCATTGACGATTACACCAATTTTGGAGTCAAAATAACACCTTTGTAAGTGTCATTTACAGTTGACTCCAAGAAGGTGTCGCTGTGACACCAATTTATTTTTCAGTGTAGCTATGATGCAGAGCTATAAATAATCATGACAAATGTCATGAAGCTGACATTCATATTAGCGATGTAATGAGTGAGGAGGTAGAACTTATTGAATGACCCTCGTACAAAACACATGGTTAATGCGGTGAAGCATTAACCATGTGATATTTGTCAGTGATCCGTTGGCTACAGCTTACACACTCTTAACTTACAAGATGTGCATTATGTGTGTGAAACAGCGCCACAAATGTTGTAAAAGCCAACAGAATCTAAATACAAGACAAACTGCTATCGCCCTCTAACGATATGCACTGTTATGCAACATGCGCGTGTGTTTATGACGTGTGTGGCGTTTTAATAGTGACTGAAATGCAAACATATTTTATGGTAGGCTATACCTTACGTATTACTCGCTAGCCATAGCTAATACAGTATGCACTAGCATCCGTGATCAATCAGTTCTCAAAACATAGTCACTGACCAGGTAATAAATATTTTTAACTGCACAACTATAATATCTCATACGTAAAAAATATATAATTATAAATATATGTGTGTAAGCTTCCGCGTTCACAGTATTCTCTATTCTCTGTTTTGCAGAATCAATAGCCATTCTGCATTTTGTTTTCTGAAGAGTGAGAGTCTAACAAGGCCTTCACGAAACAAGTTTGTAAAAATAAAATGCAAAAAGTTTAACTTCAAGTCTCGTGTTTATTTATAATTATAAATATGTGTAAACAAATATCTTATCTTTAATTTAAGATATTATACGTAAACATTGACTGAATATTAACACAGATATGTGTCCAAAACCAACAACAACAAAACACGTTTTTCCCTAGCCATTTTACGATTTTGCGTTTACCGTGGATCCCATTATCGTAGCAGTTTTAAGGGTGGGCATGGCCATAAAGTGACCCTATATTGACTGCAAAGATGACTTGGCAATGCTGTTAACGTATCAAAGGGATTTATAACCATTTGAAATACCTGGGCTATATTGTTGTCAATAGTCACCAATACGACAGTCACGTTGTTGTTATACATGAGTGTTGTCGGTTTATTTTGTTAAGCCTACTTATCATGTCTTTCAAGTCAATTGGCATAATTGAGAGCTCCCGTTTGTGCGTACCATTCGAAATGGATTGATGGGTGCTTTAAGGCAATGTGTTTTGAACTCACCACCCAAAAAGGGTGGGGGCGTTGCATTTTTGGTGACGAATCATCCATCTCTCTCTATTAACTCAACAACTAAATGTGGTAGAACTATAATCGTTGACTGATGTGATGTGAAAGCCTATTTATCTAGCTACATTGTGTGAATAAATCTGGTATTTCCATAACTGTTAATAGCTGAGATATGGTTGATTATATTGTGAAAGTCAGGGGTGGTGGCGGTGGCGGTGGCGATGGTGGCGGTGGCGCTGTGTACAATCTCTATGGGGAATATAGAAAATGTTCCCAATTATTCGTTCAATTTACAATAACTCCTTATTCTTGTATGGTACGAACATGATTTTGCTCTCATTTTATAGATTATTTTATATTCTAAAAGAAAACAAACGTGACAACTATTATGTAACAATCATGAATCGATTGCATTGCCCTTGGCTTGCCCCTATTCGCTACACAGTAAGCTTGCCCTAATTCATCGGTTTACATACATGAGTATAACAACAACAAAAGTATTCGACCGATGATAGCAAAATTATACATTCTTGAAAAGATCTCAAATAACGGAATTCAAGAATGGTATTTAAATCAGGATAGGGTGCTTACCCTAAAATTATACTTGTAAACTCTAATAGTTATGAAATGTGAACGTTTGTGCTAATTTATTTCTTTATATAGTATATTTCAACAAGTTACCATTGACAACCATTATGCTCTGATTGCATGAGGAACTAATATGCACAGTAAAATTATAGTTGGGATAGGTATCAAAATATTATCGAGCGTAAATCAAAATATGAAAAATATGGATATATTTTGAACATTCTTAATCATAACATTTTACCATTAGATCCTATCTAAATTCCAATAGCAAATTTGGATTCCTTGTGAGATTACCGTTCAAATAATATACTTTTTATGGGATAGAAGTAGTTATTGCGATATGCTAATTCGAAGCGAGAACTGTCAGTCATTCGTTGGAAACAAATATTCAGACCAACATTACTATTCAGTAGTATCAACCCCCCCCCCCCCCCCCCCCCCCCCCCCTTCCAATCAATCATGACTAATATAGACCTGGTCAAGGCCGTCGAAAAGAAAAACATTCCATTCTCCTCATTTAAGAACAATAATGTATGTATTATAATATTTTACAATATGACTTGATTGAAGTAGTTAAAGGTGTGTAAAAAAGTTGTTCATAACAGCATTTTGTTCGTCAATGCTTCCAAAAACAGTGAATTTTGACACAATTCTTAACTGAATGTTATAAGTCTAATTATTGGGCTCTATCATATCATGTAAACACTGCACTAAAAGAAAGTAACCACTTTTTTTCGAGAAATTTCTAGGACCCTAAATAAAATTCAAAATATGGGAAAGAACTGTAATTTTTCCCGCTCATTTTAATACCTCATTTGTTACAATAGCACAAATATTGATGAAGCAGTGGCCATCTGAATGACAAATGATGCAGTTTTCATTGTTGCACTTAACCCTATACCCATGAAAAAAGCGTAAACAAAACAGTAAATCTAAAGTGTGTCTATTCTTTCTCTCCATAAAAAGACATTCGTAATCTGAACATCTCACGTCATCAATTGTTTCCAACACCTCACTGTGTATGAGACTCATCATTTACAATGACCAGGGTCGATCATCATGATGTTTGTAAGCCAACACCTGTCTCGCCATATCCGTGCAATCTTCCTTCTAACTCCAAATCGACGAGCAACATCAGCTTCAGTTACAGAAACTCCAGAAACCTTTCATTGAGAGAAACAAGCGGTACACATACTGTTTTGTTTACGCTCTTTTCCATGACGGGTATAGGGTTAAGTGCAACAATGGAAACTGCATCATATTTTATTCAAATGCATGTAATCCTATACCCATGAAAAGAAGGTAAACAAAACAGTAAATTTATTAAGTGTACCACTTCTTTATCTCCATGAAAATTGTCTGGAGTTTCTGTAACTGAAGTTGCTCTTCGATTTGGAGTTACAAGGAAGGTTGCACGGAAATGGAGAGACAGTTACAGGTGTTTGGCTTACAAACATCATGAATGATACTGGTCATTGACTTTTCATGGAGAGAGAGAAAGAATAGATAGTATAGGGTTAAGCGAAACAATGGAAACTGCATCATTTGTCGCCACTGCTTCATCAATATTTGTGCTATTGTAACAAATGTAGTATCAAAATGAATTTATTTAGGATTCTAGGAATTTAACCCAGGCACTTATAAAACTCGCCCATTGCTTGTGTGGTGGATTTCGATCACGACAGGAGCATGCGCAGATGCGATTTTTGTGTAAGTGGTCTGTGATTTTGTCAATATTATATTTTTACTGTGATTTGTTTGTCAATCTGCATTATATGCAAAAAGTAACAACGCCCCCGGCTGGACTCGAACCACCAACCTTTCGGTTAACAGCCGAACGCGCTAACCAATTGCGCCACGGAGGTGATTAGTTACTAGGATGTTTTGGTTTGTCATGTTCACCTGTGCACTTCCCCGTACACTTTCTTGCAAAGTCGGGCATCGTTTTTCCTCAAATGTGCATGTTTTGCTGATTGTTCACCGTGTTGGACTCTGTTGTTTTTCTACAAGACGGTAAGGGGCCGCCCAGCTCACACGGATACATGTGAGGGCCCCATAAGCTTTATTCTGTCATGGACTTAATTACAGTCTAGCTATGTTTCTAATCCATCAATGTACATGTATGTTGGATTCAAAAGTTGCCTCCAGACCTGATAATCATTGATTGGGTTCATGCTAATCATAAAAATTCCCACTCTGTGTTGGCTTGTAACAAACATGAATAAATTTGGAGACCTATACATGTATTTAAATTTGAATATTGACCAATTATTATCATCACCGTTGAAGCTCATCTTACTATGGTCTTACCAAGCTAGCATAATAGACTGTGGTTGTTTAAACTGTCTTCTGCAACGGGCATCTACCAGTGTTTGGTACCTGTAAGCAAAAGAAATGAAGATAAATGAAATAATTGGGTTATCATTTCCTTCGGCTAAGAAAAAAAAATCAATTCAAACAGCGGCCTTCTCAAGTGGACCTCCCCTGGTGTGCTGATAATGATCATTTAAACTCCAAACTTGACTAATGACTGCTAGAGTAACTGTTAGTGCCTCTTTAATTACTTTCGTAAAAGTCTTGCAACCTATACTACTAAATATGAATCATACTGAGAACTAGGAAATGAAAGCATCTGAGCTGAGTCGGCGAGGGATATTTTCATAAATATTTATTAAGTGTTGTGAATTAAAAGTGTTTATTAAATTTAAATATTCAAATAATATGCATGCTGCCCTCTTTTTTATTTACAAGAAATATTCGACCATCCGCTATCATGCCAACTCTAGTCTGACTATCAACAGCTTTTATTCCTAGCGCTCCCACAGAGAGCTAGGATTCAGAGCTTCATTCAATCATGGACTTTCTCAATCAACATGTTCAAGACAATAAAAATAAAAATATTATCACTCAGCCCCCTTTGCAATCGCCTTTCATTTGTTGGCTTTCTAAATAAGCTTACCTTTATGAAAATTTATGTTTGATCCTTCTAAAATGTAATTTACATTTAGAATGATGGTGAGATTCAGGGACTTCTCCTAGTTCTAGTTCTGCCAACCTCACTCGCAGCTTCTAAAACTCCTGCTCCCGGCAACATTCAGCCATTCTAAAAGTTGCGTTCTCTGGAATATAGCAACGCTGACATTCGCACCACACATCGACAGGAATAGTGCCGTTGGGCCGGTTGGCCAATATAGCATGACGATCTGGGACGACGGGTGCTCGATCTAGAGGAATATTCTGACGCTCCCTCAACTCATCGTCGTCCCACTCAGGCTCCAAAATGTACCCAACACCCGGACCGTCATCCCCACCCTTTGCAATTCCAAAATTTGTGTAAGAAAAGCTTACAATGTAGATGGTAAAGCGTCCGGAATTAAAAATATGTTTACATCGAAGAGGTCAGACAGCCAGTACGACGGACGACGACTGTTCATGATGTTTCTATAATCTATATCATTCGTGCAAATCAATAGTTTATTTTTCATTTTTCTTCTGAAATCTGGTTCTTAAAACTCTTAAGATAAGGTTAATGTGAGGATTATATAACCAAAAAGTTTAGTTTCAATGTAAAATCATGAGTTTGACGAAAATATCGTGAGTTTCAAAAATAATTTAAAGTACTTTCTTAATATAAAAACGCTAACTCTCGTTGTAGTCAATGGGGCTAGCTAAAAAAACTGAAATATCGTCTAGCAAGGCTGCCGCCATCTTTTTACCAATATCTAGTATGTAACTCCAAAGAGCACTTGCGAATTGTCTTCTGCTAAAGTTTCAAATGAGCCCATAAATTGCTTCTTATTTCATCTCCCGAATTATAATGAAACTGAAACATGATTGATAATATGTGAATTGATAAACCCTACACATAATTTAATTTAATTCGACCGCGAGTATGTTCCTTTAACACAAGAACTGTCAAAAGTCGCAATTCAGGCTCTTAGTTCCACCCAAGAATTGACTTATCCAACACCCATTGACCGCATGTCGGTGGACCTTGAGGATGGCCGAAAGGCAGTCTAAAGTTTTGCCATATGACTTTGATGACTTGCCACATGTTGACTTTCAGCCCCCATTGGGCTAATTTTTAAAACTAAAATCGGCTCTAAGGATTCTATATTGTGACTTTTTTATCGACATTTGAACTTTTGAGGGGACGTAATCGTAATTTGTGCTTTTAAAGATAAATATAGAGCCTGAGTGGCAGCAACAACAACCTGTCTGATTAAGTTGTATAAATGCAGACAAGTTTAACAGGTTTCATATCCCCTCCTCGCGTTAATCTTAAGACTTGTTGGTGTAGCTTTACTTAGTTTACAATTCAATGTTGCCAGTCTCATTTCACAAACCTACTGAAATACAGAAAAGCCACTGTGGTGACGAATAAGTGGTCAACTGATATCTATTTTTCAGATCGCAGTGTTGCCATCAACATCTCCATTTAGACGTGGAGGGTCAATTCGTTTCCCTACACATAATGGAAACAATTTATTTAATAAAGAGCAGACTTCAATATACCGCTTCATCATTCACTACTGAGTAAAAACTATTAACTATATTGAAAAATCTGTTAATCATGTTAATGGAGCCCATCACTCATATCAAGTACAAGAAATGGGTTATTTTATCATTTTAATGATAATACTAAACAGCAATTTTGTCAAATATTACTTCTATACACCCAAAACTAATGTAATTTCATTTTCTGATGATTTCTCTTTTCAACTAATAGTTTGTTCTGATCAGATGTGAATTTGATTACTTTTATTGCATAGTATTTACTTTAACTGTGTACATTGATAATATAATAAGAAAACAACATAGATGTATAAAGCATCAGGCCATGAACTCCAATGAAATATTTAATTGATTTATAGGCCTATAATATGAGGGAAAGATTTTGGATGCTATATCATGAATGAAACATTCAAATAATAGAGTAGCTAATGCATGTAAGGCAAAACGGATCCGTGGAACTGTACGGGTATAGTTTCACACACGATGTCTTCAAATATCTCTTTACTGAAGTTAATGTTCTTAGTTACTGTCTCTAAATCGTGTACCGGGAAGGCATTTCATTTAGGAGTCTGCGGTCCTTGGGAAGGATTCTACGCGGCCGGTAGTCACGGTGCTGGAGCCCTACCCATCGCTCTGGAGCAGATACGACAAGACAATGTCACATTCTATGAAATCAACCGTGCCGGACATCAATTCAAATATGCCTGGACCGATACCAAGTGTAACCCTAGTGTTGGTATATCTCAAGTAGCAGATTTGTTGTATGGACTTGGACCATTAAAAACACCAATTGATGTCCTCTTTGGACCCGTGTGTAGTATAGTTTGCGAGCCGGTTGAGTATCTTGCAAGAGACAGGAATATACCGATGATATCATTCGGTTGTTATAGCAATTTATTATCAGATAAATCAATGTACCCTACACATGCCCGGACAGCGGGTCCATTTATGTTTTTTGCTCCAGTATTCGCCAGCTTGATAAAGACATTCAATTTTACAAGGGTTGCGATATTTACAGGAGCTGAGTCATTTTTCACAGTTATATCTGAAATTATTCGAAAAGAACTCACCGTAGAAGGTATTTTTGTGACGGATTTTGTAACATTACCTGGGTTAATCACCGGTGACAAATTGACGTCATTCATGGATCTTTCAATCATTCGACACCACTGTAGAGGTAATTGAATCATTTCAACTCGATATTGAAATCTATTGCTCTAAATCTTCAGTCTTAAAAATTAGTGTCACGGAGCACCCACTTGTAATATGATCGACTTGGTCGACACATTTAATGCACGGTTAACAATAATGACATCGTCACATCACATGGACTTTGTTCTCTGCTACATAGATATTATTCCATTCATTACTGATGTGCTCAGTTATAATTTTCCTGATAATACCTGTCACAACATTAGTAATACGTTTGATTTCATCTATAGTGAGTTCAATCCACCTAGGCCGAGTCTTTTTCTATATTTGGATGGTTCTATATTTATATCTACGTATTCACATTTTGTAAACAGCGGTGATGTAGGCCTAATTAATAAATCATTTTGATCACAAATTAATGATTATTGAGATAGTTGTAGTGGATTATAACAACTTCAGTGAACAGAAATAGATAGTTTACGCGAAATTATTTGACTTGCGTATTAAATCCATAAAAATATTGGGTCCTATCACATTCGAAAGATAAATAATCACACTGTATGTGACAAGTATCATTTGCGATATTACCTATCTTACATACCAGTAGGCCCTACTCAGTGGGATAACTGTTACTCCGGATTAAGATGATTATAATTTACCGGTTTGACATTCCCCGCGATGCTTTAGTCATAAAGTTGCTTTGGATTTGTCATTATGCCCAACCTACTGCGATTTCAGACCATTCCGCTGGTCCAAATATTTGGTCGGTTCATCATTTATTATGGAGTAATGGTGTCTGTAACCCCACGATGAGCCCTGGAGCGCCCAAGAGTGACGTGTTGTTAGGGTTTAGACGTCACAGTTCACATAATATCTACAAATAATAGTAATGATTTACACATAATCTTTATCTACAAATAATAGTAATGATTTACACACATTATTCATTAATCAAAAACACGACTTACAGCCCAGCACGATCATTCACTTTTTGTAATTCTTCAAACAAATTTCCCCACTACAAAAATTATCACGTTTACAATATCTTTTAATGCAATAGATCAATCATATCATCGTATAGGAAATGGGTTAATTTATCATCAAAAAGCAATTTGCAAACAAAAATTATATCCAACGGGATTACTTAAAATTATACGGACCAACAGCAATGCAATTTCATTCTCGGAGGTCTATTCACAAACCTAATAGTTATTCTGATCAGTTGTAAATTTCATTATTCGAATGGAATAACCTATTCATCATAACCTTGTTTTCCTCAAGAAAGCGACAGAGATTTATGATGCGACGGACCATGAACAAAATGGTTATATTGAATTATACTAGATATGAGCGTCGCTATCTAAAATGCTCTTACATAAATGAAAACATTCAAATAGACGGTAGCTGACGCTAGCAAGGCAAATAAATCCATAGAACATCACGCACAATGTTGCTTAATATTGAGAAGATCTCTTTACTGAGGTCAATGTTGTTAGTTACCTTCTGCAAATCGTGTACCGGGAAGACATTTCACCTCGGAGTCTGCGGTCCTTGGGAAGGATTCTACGCGGCCGGTAGTCACGGTGCAGGCGCCCTACCCATTGCTCTGGAGCAGATACGACAAGACAATGTCACTTTCTATGAAATCAACCGTGCCGGACATCAATTCAAATATGCCTGGACCGATACCAAGTGTAATCCTAGTGTGGGTATACCGGAGGTAGCAGATGTGTTGTACGGATTCGGGCGATTAAAAACACCAATTGATGTCCTCTTTGGACCTGTTTGTAGTACAGTTTGCGAGCCGGTTGGGTATCTTGCAAGAGACAGGAATATACCGATGATATCATTCGGTTGTTATAGCAATTTGTTATCAGATAAATCAATATACCCTACACACGCCCGGACAGCGGGTCCATACCTATTTTTCTCACCGGTATACGTAAGCATGATTCAATCATTTAATTTTACAAGGGTAGCGATTTTCACTGGAGCAGAACCATTCTTTACAACGATATCTGAAATTATTCGAAAAGACCTCACTGCAATAGAAATACTTGTTACGGATTTAATAACACTACCCAGATTTAATACCCATGATAAATCTACATCATTCGCGGATCTTTCAATCATTCGACACAGATGTAGAGGTAAATTTACTTTTAATAAACTATTCTTGTTGCACAGAATGTAGGATGGTGTAGACTCTTGTGATAGATATGTATTGTGATGTGACACAGATAGCCCTGTCATGGTTGTGATGGGACATCAGTTCATGCATACAAACATTTCATTTTCATCTACATTTTTTCACAAGATTTGAAAACGATTTCTTGTGGTCTAGACGATTACGGAGATGAAGTGAATAAACGGAACTATCATCATCGAATTGCTCACCAACAACAAAAGTATGCCCGACTTAAAAACTTAGAATATAAAAAATAGTGTATTGTTTTTTTCAATTGGATAACATTATGATTCCATATAATAATTATTATGGCTTGATGCAATTATCCTCTTTGATTAAAACTTGCTTAGTGTCGAACCAGATTTTAGATTTAGATAACTTAATATTTCACAGGTTGATAAGCATTTATACCAATACCCAAACTATTTTTATAGTACAACCGGAAAGCCTATATTTCCAACGGGCAGCTTTAATAGTGAATCGAAAAATAGATTAGTGTGAAACATATTTATACCACCTTTATCTTAATCTGCAATTGAAGACGTGAGCGCAAGAAGTCCGTAAGTCCCTATCTGACAATTTGAGATACAGGCATTTAAAAATTACAAAATATTGTAGGAATCGAAGTTCAATTTGGCTGTTACTTGTTCAGTATATAGGTTATGTCTCTGGGATTTAAATTAGGACTAACATTGTTTATTGATTAATATTAATCGATTTATTGCTTTGAGACCTACAAACTTCTTACGCTCACGTTGGCACCATAGGATTTGTACAGAGTGTTTTATATTATCAATTCATAACAAATCTTTCAAAACATAATTCAAGCCTTGAACAAGTAATACTAGCATTTATTTAAATTACATTTCTAGCAATTATAGTGTGTAATTCAGTGAAATTTGAAGATAGTGAGGGTGAATTAGCCCCATTTTTACCTTGGATACTGATAGTGAAAACAAACAGGAAAAAATACAGGAAAATTGGCTCTCAACAAGCATTGTTTCCATACTCTCTTATAGTATAAAACATCGTTTATGATAAAACGACATAGTTTCCCCATTTAAATTGTTGAATATAGTGGGAAATTGACGAATTAATATATTTTGACTTTTAAGTACAACAAACATTTCTTGTTTTGTGCATAACAGTGATTGGGTCATGTTTTAGAAACATCATAAAGGGTGGACTCACATTGCTGACAGTGCTCAATTAGATCCCCCGGAAATCATGTTTAAAAGTCTCAAATTTCAAGTTTCTTACCCCTAAAGCTGCTCAAAACCATGTTTGACTCAGTTTTGACAAAAATGGACTTCTTGACTTCTTGCGCACACGTCTTCACTTACTATATTTGGTTTGACCGCTTCCTCCCTGCCCCGAATTTAAATAAACTATCATGTTTCATAATAGTTTTATTGTGGATATCTATGACATGACAGAGGCAATTTATGAAAATTGTGATGCCAACGATGTTTAAACCAATACATTTCTAGCCGTCATTGAGAGGAAACGCATTTTTTTAAGAACAAACATAACTTTCAATATATCCATCTGACCAGTCTAATTACATTCGATATAATAAGGGCTGATATCCAAACTCTCAGCGGTGTTACACCGGTATTACACCGATGTTATACCGGTATTACACCGATATTCTATACAAATATCGGTGTAATACCGGTGTAACACCGCTGAGAGTTTGGATATCAGCCCTAAATGGAAATACTCGGTGAGAAAGTGACGCCTATGATCTTAATGGTATTGACCTATTGACTTGCATGAGCTAACATAGTGGAACATCTGCTATCGTCATAGTCATGGGCAAACAATTAACACTTGCAAATATTAAAACACTTGATCCACATATAGTGAAAATGGTAAACTGCTGAAATATTGTTGTAATGAACTTTTCGTTGCAAAATCTTATCAACTCGGTTGGATATTTGTTGATATCTCGTGAAAGTGGGAATTAATGGGTAAAATCACGCTTGCAAGCGTTTGGGCTCTACGAAACGCAATAATCTTAAGGTAATAATAATAATTATTATTATTATAATAAAACCATGCTTATATAGAGCCTTACAAACAACTCGAAGCGCTTACAAAAAACACTCATAAAATACACATTACCTTACAAAATAAACTCCTCACAAAAAGTATCGAGACACTTAAATATGATCCAATAATTAACAGACCGAAAGAGTATGGATTAATCGAAGCAAAATCACCCAGTGCATAATCTTGTTCTGCGTATTTTGACACCTCGATTGTTGAGATACGATGTTGCGGAGCGGAGTTATTGTCATTGTCCAGTTTCAAAAGTGACAATCTTCCCTACAGACAATAGATACAGGTCTGCATTTTTTTCTTTTGAATGATCAGGTTTATGCTTTACACACTTGTACAAAAAAAAAGCAACATACACTCAGAAAATGAAGATAATGTGTTCCTTTCACAACTCAGATTTATTGTTTTCATTCAACTTCAACTTTGCTATGACTTTATCTTTATCTTCAGTACATGTACTTTGTGTGTCCTACTATCATTGTCCACAACAGCGTGTGTAAAGCATACACCTGATCATTAAAAACAGTTGCAAATCTGCTTCTTTCATTGTCTATAAGGACGATTGTCAAGTCAGAAGTCAAGGCATAAAAATACCGTCTATTTTGTTCGCCCCGGCCCGCCAGTAAAGCGAGATTTCTAGAAAATAAATAGAAATTGGGTCATTTACAACTCGCGATTATAACGGATTGCCTCCATCAATTTTGATCATCTGCGGCTCATCTTGAAGGGGAAGTCCTATTTATTTAGGATATTATTTCCGATTTAATAACAAACATGATTTTTGTTACTTTTTTGAGTCGATAAAGATGCGTTTTCAATGCGATCGTAAATATCGTAATTTTGATGATTTTTAGACGTCGTAGCAAAAACTTTGTGCACAAGAAATGTTCCTAAGGGAGCAGTTCCATTTGTACGCGATAAAAATTGCGAGAATGTTCCGGGCCCCGATGAGGTTTTTATCAGGCCCCGATGAGATTTTTAGCGCGTAGAGTTGCGAGTAGCAAAGGATTATTTATCGAGTAGCGTATTACCGCTTGTTTAAATATAACGAAAGATAAGTGGTCGGTATGTAAATAGAGCTTCGGGTTATTTATTCTAGTTGTAAGGTACAAATTCAGCATTTCATGTTTTTAGAGATAATGTTATTGATTATGGATGTTTAACGTAAATTGTATTATCCTCGTGTATTTGCTAAACAATGTCCCGCTCTATTTGTTAAACATACCCCAGGGTATGGCAGAGGCCTCGTATCGGGCCCCGATGTCTATTTTATCGGGGCCTGATGACTATTTTATCGCGTATCAACTTGAAAAACATCGGGTCCAAAACATATCAGGCCCCGATACAGTCGCGATAAATTTATCGCGTACAAATGGAACTGTTCCCTAATGTATTAAACTTTATCAAATATATGTTTATTTGTAATACATTTTTGGACAGGGGTAAAAAATATACGCCATTTTCCAACACACAGAGACTAAACCGGGTTTTTTCTAACAAAAGGTATTCAGCAGGATTCGAACCGAGATAATACGATAATCAAAATACGCAGAACAAAATTATGCACTGGGTTATTGGCTTCGATTAATCCATACTCTTTTGGGCCGTTAATTATTAGATCATGTGTAAGTGTCTCGATAATTTTTGCGAGGAGTTTATATACGAGGGTCATTCAATAAGTTCTACCTCCTACCTCATAACTTTGCTATAATCAGTCGTATAAAATATTCTACAATTGAAGCTTTAGATCTCAGCTACAAAATCATAGTAGATTGGTATGAATACTCATTGTACTTTTCTGGATATGCTGTAAAACCCAAATTTCCATTTAGTCCGACGGAAACGGGTAAAAAACAGCCAAATGTCTCCTAAGTGCTATTCATTTGGCCAATTCTAAGAGACAAAATGTACCTATCGATCAATTAATATCGTTCCAAGTTACAAATATCTCTTGAACAGACTTTAAACAATACAAGTGACTGATTTCTTGGCGGAAAATGCCCTCTTATTAGCCAGAACCAGACCAGGACAGCCATCAATTTTAACCCTACCCTAGAGAACCGCTGCAAAAGTCATATTTGCTTTTCATGGGAACTAAGATATCTTAATTATACAGGACTAAATAGATATATTTCAAGTCTTTCGAAGATATATTTTTCTATCACTGACTACCTGATTAACTATTCTAAATGTTGCTTATAAGGAAAAGCGATAACGTTACTATCATGTTAAGATTTAACATTCGAGGCATCGACCATTTGACTGAATATCAGTATTCCAGTATGCTAAAAGGCTTGTCAATATATTCTAGTTAATATTATACTATTTGCAAGCTAACACGGTAATATTGCCTACAATCTGATTTATACATGATAGTATAGCATTATAGGCCTATTCAGAAATCATCCGTTGTTTTCTATTTTCAGAATGTAAATCGGGCGGTTATACCTAATCGTACATTTCGAAGAGAAAACGAAAAAAAACCTGTATTTATCTTTTGGGTAATTTCCGTGTCCGTTGTACAAAATGTCTCTCTGGCTTTGATTGGATCAAGACAAAAGTGAAATAGGTATCAATTAGCATTTTCTATATATGTGTAGCTATGATGCAGAGCTATATATAATCATGACAAATGTCATGAAGCTGACATTCATATTAGCGATGTAATGAGTGAGGAGGTAGAACTTATTGAATGACCCTCGTACAAAACACATGGTTAATGCGGTGAAGCATTAACCATGTTGATATTTGTCAGTGATCCGTTGGCTACAGCTTACACACTCTTAACGTACAACATGTGCATTGTGTGTGTGAAACAGCGCCACAATTGTTGTAAAAGCCAACAGAATCTAAATACAAGACAAACTGCTATCGCCCTCTAACGATATGCACTGTTATGCAACATGGGGGTGTGTTTATGACGTGTGTGGCGTTTTAAAAGTGACTGAAATGCAAACATTATGTGGCTATACCTTACGGTAGCTAATACAGTATGCACTAGCATCCTTGATCAATCAGTTCTCAAAACATAGTCACTGACCAGGTAATAAATATTTTTAACTGCACAACTATAATAGCTCATACGTAAAAAATATATAATTATAAATATGTGTAAAGAAAGTCAGGGGTGGTGGCGGTGGCGGTGGCGGTGGCGGTGGCGGTGGCGGTGGCGGTGGCGGCGGTGGCGGTGGCGGTGGCGCTGTGTACAATCTCTATGGGGAATATAGAAAAAGTTTCCAATTATTCGTTCAATTAACAATAACTCCTCAATCCTGTATGGTACGAACATGATTTTGCTCTCATTTTATAGATTATTTTATATTCTAATTATATACAAACGTGACAACTATTATGTAACAATTGTAATCATGAATCGATTGCATTGTCCTTGGCTATTCCCCTATTCGCTACACAGTAAGCTTGCCCTAATTCATCAGTTTACATACATGAGTATAACAAACAAAAAGTATTCGACCGATGATACCAAAATCATACATTTTTGGAAAGATCTCAAATAAGGGAATTCAAGAATGGCATTTAAATCAGGATAGGGTGCTTACCCTAAAAGATATACATGTAAACTCTAGTAGTTATGAAATGTAAACGTTTGTGCTTATTTATTTCTTAATATAATATATTTCAACAAGTTACCATTGACAACCATTATGCTCTGATGGGTAATTGCATGAGGAACTAATATGCACAGTAAAATTATAGTTGGGATAGGTATCAAAATATTATCGAGCGTAAATCAAAATATAAAAAATCTATAATATAATACGGAGTTGCCAATTCCTGTCCTGAGATGTTCTCCCCTTTCCGCACCTTCGATTGATTTCAAATGTTCTGTGCGAGTGGTATGGGTCCCACGACGAACCAGTTTATGTTTGATTTTTTTAATTTGGGTTAGATTTCATGAAATTCGAGGATTTTTAGCGTAATCGGGCGATCGCCAGCCCACGCGTACTCGGGCGATTGCCGGCGCACGCGTAATCGAGCGATTACCGGCGCACGCGTCCGGAGATTACCGGCGAACGCGTAATGGCGCACAGGTGTTAGTGGCGCAAAACGTAGTTTGTTATGTGGTAGAATAAAGGCGGCAATCATCCGTTGCTCCGTCGTGCAAACCCTATAGTACAAGGAAACGGCATAATGAGACAACAACAAAAAGTAAATCATATAGCCAGGGTATACAGGAACCCCTTTGAGGGAAATGGGAGCAAGGCCGGCGCAAACCGTATAAGGCGTAAACCGTAGGCCCACATCGAGGATAACATGTATTAACTCATTCAGAACGCGGGCCACAACGGGGCAGGGCGCGCTATATAAAACATAGATACATGTAGGCCAGAAAACCGTGATATCTTATTATACATTAGGGATAGACCTATAATTAAACAAGGACCTGCTAAATAAAGGAACTGTTAGAGTAAAATATGCATGGTAGAAATGCACTTATTACGTTTAGGCCTACTGGAGAGAAATAATTTAATATCAATAGGCCGAAAAATAAAAAACGGATGGCTAACACTGAACTGGGTACAAAGTGATCATGGTGAGACCCCGCCTTCCGCCAACTATGAAGGATCCACTATAAAACTTAAGACCCCACTAAATAAAACCAGTGGCGCGTTGCGGACCTAAATTTATGAGATATTTGGCAAATGTTAGGGGATGGGGCGTCCGCGAAGGGGGTTGTGAAATCTAGGCCTACACGTGTGTATGAACACATGGGGTAGGCCTGTCTGGATAAATAAGGGTACACAAAGTATATTTCAAATGAAAAAAAGAATTCAGGAATCTATAATTTTGAACTCATTACCTACATGTATGCCCATTTTGCTTCAAATCATGAAGGTATCTAATTTAGATCATACTACTCAGCTAGTGAGGACCCGAGCGTAGCGAGGGTACCCGCTAATTTGGATATATTTTGAACATTCATAATCATAAAATGTTACCATTAGATCCTATCTAAATTCCAATAGCAAATTTGGATTCTTACTGTTTTGTTTACGCTCTTTTCATGGGTATAGGGTTAAGTGCAACAATGGAAACTGCATCATTTGT
This sequence comes from Ophiura sarsii, assembly GCA_035610835.1. Lineage (NCBI taxonomy): Eukaryota > Metazoa > Echinodermata > Ophiuroidea > Amphilepidida > Ophiuridae > Ophiura > Ophiura sarsii. The sequence goes on along the minus strand of CM069456.1, from coordinate 14,511,341 downwards.
CATTCAGATGGCCACTGCTTCATCAATATTTGTGCTATTGTAACAAATGTGGTATCAAAATGAATTTATTTAGGATTCTAGGAATTTAACCCAGGGTGTCTCGAAAAAAAAGTGGTTACTTTCTTTTTGTGCAGTGTTTATATAGGTATTGCCCTAGCATGTTCCGTGATCGGGAAGGAAGGACCTCTATGGATTTGAATGGGAATCAGCCCAAGGGATCCAAAAATTACACATGGTTTTAAATTTAATCATAAATTAACAACAACAAAAGTACGAGAGGCTAGTCTAATACATAAACTTAGATAATATATTAAATAAAGCAATAAACATACTTTTAAAAGTGTAGATTGCTTTTTTAATATCTAATACAGATATTTAAAACATACCTTGCGGACGTTACGAAAACAAGCTGTTTTCTTTATCAACACTGATGCATGAGTGACGATCCTGTGTTGATTGCACTTTTTTCTGGTTGCTTGACAACAGTGCTGCTAGATGATTTTGCAACCAGAAGATCGTCGTATACGTGACTGATGTAGAACTGCCCCTCGTCTCTATTCATGGTGGTGCCCTACGTTTGATCTGTATGGCCTCCTTATCCCATCTTTTGTATTTGTCTGTCTCCTTGCCTATGAATATGGCGTTAGATTGAATTTGGTTGTAGCAAGTTAGATGATAATAATAACAATAATAATAATAATAATAATAATTAGTAGTTATATAGCGCCTTTTCAAAGTGATCAAAGCGCTCTAATTTCGCTGCTGATGAATCATCTGAATCAGGTCTCATCAACTAGGGTGCTGCCAATTTCTAGCGCAAACCTATCCGCACTTAGATTGTAATATCCAACATTTTTCAATGCAGCTCCCGAAATACCATTGGGTCAAGGAAGTTTTTGATAACCGAAACAACTAATCACAGATTTTGAAAGCAGGAGGAAACCGGAGATCCCGGAGAAAACCTGCGAGAGCGTGTATGGATCGTGATAAACCAAATGCACATAAAGCCCGACCGAGCACAGATTTCGAACCCGGGATTCATTGGTGCAAAGCGAGGGTATCTACCGCTGCGCCAACACGCTCTCCCAATTTGGTTGTAGCAAGTTAGATGATGTTCTATCTATAACCCATTTTGGCCGCAATAAACGAATACGCGTATTATATTGAACACACGGCCACTATGGGGGCGAGATTTGCGGGAGTTTAAAATCTTGTCTTGTTAAACAAGCTGTTTAAAGATAACCACGAGTTTAGTAAGACAAGTTTACAAGCTACGAGAGTATGACCCATGATGTTTTAATTAACCACACCTCAAAGTCATTTGAAGATAAAATTGACACGACAGACAAATGTAAGATGGTGGTCTTAATTAACGTTACGAAATAGATTGTTCTCGTATAAAGTTATGGACGAAGTCATGATAAAGAATTGCCATTGCCGCCTCGTATTGTTAAAATAACATTGTATTGTATTGTTCCACTGAACTCTATCACCAATCGTAATGTGATCATATTAAATGTATATTCAGGAATGCATGTACTCTTAACAAAAACATGAAATAAATGTTGGCTTTCGTTTACTTAGATATTTGATGAGAACTTTGGTATTATGACCGATTCATCTACGTTATTCAATTATTTGCTAACATTCAATTACTCGGTCTTTGTTATTTGCAAAGTAATCTTATTTTTTAGGTTACTTCTTTTACAGGGCAAATTATAAAATAATCAAAGCTTTGATTAACTATTGAATACAGTATTGTTAATACATTTTGTATTTAATTCCATAAAAACATAAATATATGCAATATTTCTCTTATTTGGATACATCACCATATTTATGGGTATATTGATTCGGTATGTTATGTCTTAATCCTATATTTACTGTAATTCAATAATGATATTATTCATAACAGAACAGGCATTAAATCGGATGATATAACATTTAAGAATAATAATCGAAACATTTCACTAAAACTGTGTACAACAAAGGTAAATCGGATGGCAATGATAGCCACAAATATTTCGAAACCAATTTTGTGAAATTATTTTGGGGGAAATAAATTCGATTATAACAATTTTGAGTGGACTGAGATTTGGAGAAATATTAAGAAATAATATTTCTCCACAAAATAAAGAGCATACAATTAAATGCGACACATGTAATGAAATGGATCATATTGAACATTTCTTTTATCATTAAAGAAGATAAAGAGTGTATGGACAGAGGTCAACAACACATTATCGCAAAAATGTAATTGAATTATTAAAATTATAGTTACAAATGTATTATGTAGCTACCATCGAGAAGATGATGACAAAAGTAATTGTATAAACAAAATAATAAGTGTTGGTAAATTAACACTTAGCCAGTTCCGTTATGGGTAGCATCCTGATTTAAATAGCTTATTATTCTTTGAGCTGCAAATCAGAGACTTACAACACATACGAGGGTCATTCAATAAGTTCTATCTCCTACCTCATAATTTAATTATTATACAGGCCAGTCTTATGAAATATCACACAGCTGTAGTAGCTTAGAACCTCAGCTACAAATTCATTGTAAATTAAGCTTCGTACTGGTTGTACTTTTCTAAAGACGCAGTGAAAACCACACTTCCATTTCGTGTGACGGAAACGGATGAAAAACAGCAAAATATCGCCGAAGTGCTATTCATTTGGCCTATTGTAAGAGGTAAATCATACCTATCGGTCAATTATAACCGTTCGAAATGTCAGATAGCTCTTCAGCAGACTATAAACTATAACAGTGACGTATTTTTTGTGAAACAATATGCCCTCTGATTGATCCAGATCAGGACAACCACTAAGTGTACACCTCCTATAGAAAACCCTGCAAAAGTCATATTTGACTTTTATACGTACTAAGTGATCTTTAATAAACCGGACTAAATAGAGGGATTACAAGTCTCTCAAAGAGATAATTTTCTATCATTGACTACCTGATTGACTATTCTGAAAGTGGAACATAATGGAAACTCATATAGTGACTATCATGTTAAAGATTTAACATACAAGGCGTCGTTGTGGCTTGAATTGTTACAAATTAATTTGACTGATTAGCAGTATTCTAGTATGCCAAAGGCATAGCAATACATTTGAGTTGATATTACACTATTTTCGAGCCTACAAGAGTTAATATTGATTACAATCTTATTTATACATGATAATACTGCAATATCAGCAGCAGTAAATATGCTTGCTATGTGGGGGGGAGGGGGGGGGGGGGTAATCTGACTCTTGTGTAGGTTTGTGATTCATTCCTTGTGTCATTTAAAAAAAATAAAAACATTATATGTTACCCACAGTGCAATATTAACTTCTACCTGATAACTTTAGTTATGTATGTATTTTGATACCTTTTAATCACTTTTAGCATTTTTAATGTTCAATTTTAATGTTATCTTTGTATACCGATCTATGTGCAATTTGTTGTTTTTATACCAATATAATTCAGCTTTTAGCTGCGATTTGGTGAGAATAAACTATAACAATAACTATATAATATTCAGATATCATTAATTGATTTTCATTTTCAGAATCATTCATACCAACGGTGCCAATCTCTGTCTTCTGCGTTCACCATATGATTTGACTGGATTTTTAAAATTTTCCTGGCTATCGTTAAATTTCTTTAAAAACCATACATGCATAAGAGAAAACTATATTACTTATAGTATAGGCCTAATCATGACCTAATTATTAGGCCTACCATAAAGAGCTCAACAAAAGAAAGTCATACATTCTATTTATATCCTATATAGTGACTTCCAATTACTGTTTGACCAAACAGGCTAGATAGACATTTCGATGAAACTTTTTGCCACAATTTGGTACCTAACTTGCCAAAAAAAGAAAAAGATTAGCCATGATTAGCACCAGTAAATAAAAATTCGTGACGTTTCTAAATTCGCATAGGCCTATGCTATAGGCTACACTACGTAGGAGGTATTACCGAAGGTTATCAAGCACATATTATCATGTAGGCCTATTTGTCCCGTATTGACCACTTCATATTTCCCCTGCGCGGGCTAATTCAAAAAACTGTCATGCATGGGTAGTACAGCATGTGTGATCGATATCCGCAGTGGTCATCCAGGCCATATAATCATGGAGGAATAACTAAGGAGGGGCGACTCGATTGATAAAACAGGACCAATATGGGCTGATACGCCCTCAATCAATGTGCGGTAGTTCCGGTTAAATTTAGACTACGTTGCATTGGCCGCTTGAAACTTAGTGTGAATATGTATATGACTATTTCTGTGCGTAATCCTCAAGAGGTAACCAGTCTTACTCTTTTCATAGTTCGGTACAATAGAGTTGCAAAAGACTTTGCATCAGTCTAATGAAATCGGCGCGAAAACGGGGTAACGTAATTGTACACAGAGTCTCAATGAACAATTTCCATTGTTAAAAATGCTAATCGCTTTAATTTTGAAAGAAGTGTGGGGATCTGCAACGCGTACGAAATATGATGCTTTAACAACTCCATACTAAATATATCTTTATCAACGACTTTGCCAAAATAGTTAGTCTATTGTAGCATAGTGGCCACGCTCTAGCGCTTCCACGCAGGAATCCCGGGTTCAATTCCTCATCCAACCATATATCATTATATATGGCTGTTTTTTTTGTAACATACACCCCTATCAATTATATATTTTGTAGTATTATGGAAACGCTGAGGCTGCAATGCGGTGCAGTGATGATAAACAATTTGATGATTTGATGATGTTATTATGCCACGTTTTGCCTTGGTCTAAATACTCAAAATTAAAAGAAATGCTTATCCTGGGTGCAGGTGTGTAGCTCAATTGAAAATTGAAGAAGGCACAAGCCCGGGCACAAGTTGAATTTACAAAGGAGAATTTGAACTTTACAAAGCATATAACTTTCCCAGTAAACACAAAACGTTTTCAAAACGTTTTGAATTGGGTTTAATTAGGTTTTGTTTTTGTGAAACGTTTTTAAAACGTCTTAAAAACGTTACAGTTTCAAAGCATGTTTTTTTTTTATTGCAAATCGTGTTGTCAAAACGTTATAAAAACGTTAAATTAATGTTTTCACACTACTTATAAAGGAATACATGATTTAAACGAAATCAAAACGTTTATAGAACGTTATTATATTACAACCTAAATTAAACCAAATATTATGGTCCTGGACCATATAAGTTTCGTTTTTTACGAAACGTTTTAAAAACGTTTTTTAAAAACGTGGGCAATTCCACGCATGCGCACTTACCTGGGTTATATTGGTTTGGTAACACTATGGATTGTATATTTATTTCTTTTCATATAGTTATTCGATCTGCAACATGCATCATTTCATAGTTAAATGGCAAATAAGAACATTACTTCACAAACACATGAACAATTTTGTTGGAGAATGTTAATAAAAAGCCAAATTAATGAATTGTTCTTTAAATTGCCAGTTAATTATCAATTAATTATCAATTATCTAATATTAGTTTTCAAAACGTTATAAATTGGGTTTAATTAGGTTTCGTGTTTGAGAAACGTTTTTAAAACGTGTTAAACATGGTTATTTTCACGTTATATTAACGTTTTCAAAACGTTACATGGAAACGTTATTAAAACCCATAAAAAACTCCACACATATACGTTTTTAATACGTAATATTAAAACGTTTTTTTCACCAACCTGAAACGTATTTTTAACGTTTAAAAACCGTAAAATGGCCAGCTGGGTTGGGCTTCTATTCTCGAGGTCAGTGGTGTTTTTCAGACTTTTTGAAGTCATGTCTTTACATGTCTTGCAAGGCAATAACGGTTAGCAATAAAAAAATAGCACAAACCAAGATACGACTGTAAAGCAAGTTGTAAGAATTTACAGTTCTTCATACCACAAGGCTATTATAATATGCAATAATGCAAGACATGTCCCGCGATCAGCAATATCACCACGAAGACACGTAATATAACACGTCATGTAAGACCATTAGTCTATTGAAGACAGTTTTTATCCTGAGTCTATGTCTTCTGGCAAAATTGTGCTTCCTGAAGCCGTCGGGGAAGTGTAGTGGCTCGTGTCTTCAAAGTGTACACTGTTACCGTTCCACATTTGCTAGACAAGACAAGACAAGACGCCAAAAACCGCTCATTTTTACCCAGTGCGACAAGCCCCAAAACCACCTCATTCGCAACAGGTGCTGCACGTTAACACACATGATTCAATGCATAAAATCAAAACTATCAGTATATGAAACAGAGATATGAAGCTATCGAAATAGAGCTGTCGTCTGCTAACCTTTATAGACTTATGAAAGTCTTTATTTACGCTATATTGTTATTGTTTACGCTAGTTGTTCAACGTGTATTCATTCATCATGTGTGTGTAGGTGCTTGTTGCATTTTCCCCTTTCACAGGGAATATGTTATTTTATTACAACTACTGCATGTACTGTCATAGCTATTTAATTGGATATAAAGTCATAATGATAGATTTGGTGATGCGTTGGCTTGCGAATTGAAAACTACAATGCAATAGCTTGTTGTGAGGCTAAGCCCGGACGAAACTGTGTCCAAGCTCTGTGTAGCCCCACTTGGATTGTCTGGGTTTTTGCCGGACGAACCTTAACTGGATTGTCCTACATGTAGGGTTTTATGAGGGCGGTATACATGGTGTTTTCAACATACTTATTGCCGACGGGTTGGAACCCGATTGTTTATTTTAAATGTAAAAATCGTATTCAAATTGGGAACCAGGACAATGCACGAGCTGCCGAAAGTCAATGGCTTTCTCTATGCTGTTCTCGGCATTTAGCTGGTCCCGTCTGTGTTAAGAATTGTTTCTATTAGATTTGCACGTTGTATCGGAGTCACCGCCGCCGAGAATCTCAGTAGCAGGGGCCTGATATAATGCACACACAGCATTTTCCTTCCGCGTAGTGTGTTGAAAATGCGAATTAGGAAACGGATTATTTTTAATGGGGCTACAGTCAATAGTTAGGTCACCCAAGCCCTATATGAAAGCTATGAAGATTGTTAAACGGGGTCAGTCGTCACAAACATGCACAAACACAATAGTCAAACGACCTTGCTATTGTCATGTTATTGTCAACACTCCCTACACAGAGGTCTGCAGTGCAAATCTGTACGATTTTCGCCATGTAATGTCAATGACAGATTTCATTCCGTGGTATAAAGCTATGAGGTTTCCGTGGTCTTCGCTATCTCCAAGCAGATAGAGCAATACGTACACGGACTTTTTTTGTAGACGAGGGTTCATTTCATGATTTGGTCACCAAACGTGTTTAAAACTATACATTTTACTGTTCTGCATATTAGACACTGGGACGTAGGTCTGTATCAATCAATCTAGCACTCTCCATCTAGGGGATAGATGAAATGTGGCTTAAAATGAAGCTAATATATGCCTGATCAATATTTTACCTTATCCCACGTTCGTAGGTTGCACATTATGACCCTAGACCTCGATTTAGGGTCAAAGGTCACATGTGTTTCAATGGGAAGTCAAAAACTAAATTTAACATGGTAAAAAAACTAAAAAATGAGCTATTGACTATAACAAGTATGTTATATTGTTGGGATAAGTGTTTTAAACAAAAAAGTCAATCACAACTTTGATCGTAGATCAATAGTTTTTGAACTGTGACCTTTTGAAAATTACAAGTTGGCCAAAATAGACCATTTTGGTCATATTTTCGCAAAATTGGCACAAAAATGACATGATATCATCATTAAAAAAATATTTTGACTCATTATGAATTGATAAACCATGTTATAATGTTGGTATATAGATGTACCTTACATTACAACACATTTCAAAAATCAATGGTATGTTGATGCCATGGCAACCAGCATTAATATCCTTCAAATCCTTTAAATTTGACTCAGATTTTACCCATTTTCGATGAATTTGAAGGATATTAAAGCTGTTTGCCATGGCATGCGGACACCATTGACTTTTGAAATGTCTTTTAATGTAAAGTTCATCTATAAACCAACATTATAACATGGTTTATCAATTCACATTGAGTCAAAATATTTTTTTAATGATGATAACATGTCATTTTTGTGCCAATTTTGCAAACAAATGACCAAAATGGCCTATTTTGGCCAACTTGTCTTTTTCAAAAGGTCACAGTTCAAAAACTATTGATCTACGATCAAAGTTGTGATTGACTTTTTTGTTTAAAACACTCATCCCAACAATATAATATACTTTTCATAGTCAATAGCTCATTTTTTAGTTTTTTTACCATGTTAAATTTAGTTTTTGACTTCCCATTGAAACACATGTGACCTTTGACCCTAAATCGAGGGCTAGGGTCATAATGTGCAACCTACGAACGTGGGATAAGGTAAAATATTGATCAGGCATATATTAGCTTCATTTTAAGCCACATTTCATCTATCCCCTAGATGGAGAGTGCTAGAATTGTTTTCTGAAGGAATAAAACATGCACGGCCTACAGTCTATATGTTATTGACCCTCCTCTAAAATTCTACATGATTTCTAACACGTTTCTTAGTTTTTGAGATGCCCAATAGACCATTTCCCGAAGCTATTTCTAGCAAATATTGCAGTCACTATGACTCCATTGTTTTCTTGCGTATAACAAATTATGACATGCAGCGTGACTAGCTCCCTACTGGCTGGGCTAATCATGGTTTATCATTTTCGTTTTGTGGCAAGTTCTTCTTCTTGCAACTAAACTTTCTTGCCTACTAATGTATGTATGACTGATGATGGATATTAACAGGTGGATACTGGACTTGTATGGAGTATCGCAATAATAACATTAAGGTTTTGGATACCAAATCAGTGTAATGTTATTGTTTACAAATAAGATAAGGCCTTGATAGCGAGGCTACAACAATACGGGTATATCATTTACATTTAGAATCTAGACCATTAATTCAAACAGCAACTGATTGATCGTTGTCAGGGTATTCCATTAAGATATTATTAGCATCTTGAGTGAGCACACACAAAATTAAGATTGATTGATCGAAAAGAACATTACTTACAATGTGCGAGTGGCGGATGTACGGTCTTGATTAATGGTTACGTGTTGATATAAACTAGCCCTTTCCATTTTTATGTTGTCTTTTGTATTTCTGTTCTTCCTAATTCACTGATCATGTCATTATATCTGGTGCCTTCAGACAGGCTGTTATTCTTCAAGTAGAATAATAACGGTCTCGGAAATGTCTAGAAATACATTTTAATTGACTGATTCATGATGCTACTGAGAGTTTGTGTTGTACACCTATAATGAGTAACATATTGAATTGATTATATAGTAACACGTATTAACGTGCATAATGGTGTTAACATAAGGAAATATGAGCCTGTTTGGCTTCATTTTTTATATGAGAAATAACATAATTTAAATATAAATTAAACTTGTGACTATCATCTTTGCAGAATGGTAGAACAAGATTGATCGTCGCAGTGCGCTGTACATACATTATATAAGAACCCTAAATACACCAAAATAACACCAACTAAAAACCTAAACATACATACAAGTAAAATACCGAGACAAAATGATAATTAATAATAGGCCTATACCTAAAAGCGCTAACACACACATTATAATATACAGGAGAAAGCAAAATTGTGATAAAACAAAACAAAAATGAGTTCAAGCAATGGCGGACAGACGGGTTTTAAGTTGTTCTTTGACAATTGCGTGTGAAGAAGCATTCCGTATGTGTGATGGCAATATATCCCAAAGTTCTGGAGCGGCGTACGTGAAACAGCGTTGTCCATGTGTTACAGTGTTCACAGATTTACGGTGAAGTTGGCGAGTTGTGCTTGATCTCAGAGATCGAACAGGATATTTTATGACAAGTTCCCGGGTGTGTAAGATGGAGATAGACCATTTAGTGCCCTGTAAGTTATCAGCAAGCGTTTAACAAAATCCTACTTTTAACGGGCAACCAAAGTAGATCTCGGAAGATCGGGGAAATGTGTTCACGCCGCATAGTAAGTGTGACCATGAGTGCAGCTGAATTTTGGAGACGTTGTAGCTTCGCTAACTGGGATTCGGGAAGGCTAAACAGCAAGCTGTTTCCACAGTTAAGCTACGAAGAAGCAAAAGCATGCACAAGCTTTTCAGCGCTCTCTCTGTCCAGATATTTTCTGATCCTGCCGATGTTCCTAATGGCAAAACACGCTTTCTTGCAGATCTGATTTACATGCGAGGACATGGTTATGTTCGTGTCCACAATAACACCGAGGTATTTTGCTTGCTGGCGATTGGAACATTACATATTTCAATTTGTATGTACCGATTGTCATCATCAGTGTCACGTCGTTGTTATCATTGAAGTTATTCTTGTTTTCGTTATCGTCATCGTCTTCAACATTATCTTCGGCATTGGAATTGTATTAGCTACCCTATTATTATTTTTTAGCACAACATACTTTTTAAGAAAGTATTAACCGATCTTCGTGAACAATGTCTCAAATCCACTATACTCTGTTTGGCCATCTCGAGACAGTGACGTAACCGCGTATTCTACTAATTGCATCACATAACGCGCGCGCATACTCGCGGCGCTGGCGTACAAACACGAGCGTTGAAAGGCGGAAGATACACACGCGTGCGTAAAAGCTGCGCCTGTTCAGTTACGTCACTGTCTCGAGATGGCCAAACAGAGTGTAGAAAGGAATTTCTTTACAAATCATAATTTAGTATTTTTACGTAGGAGCTATAGTTTTGGAGTTAAGCATTTATTTGTTACCTGGTAAGTTTGAGGACTGAAGAGAGTGTTGCGAGCCTGAGACTTGAGGTCAAGTCTAGCATTGTTGCCAAACGAAAACATCATCGGTGATTTGGTTAGATGTCATGCTCACAGTGATAACCGTTAAAATGTATTGCATGTATGCATGATCTTTAGATAATTGTACCCAACAGAGTTTGAAAATTATCTCCAGTGTGTACGTAATAGTTTTAAATTGTGATTTAAAAATATAACAAAATGAAAATTAATCATAATACGTTAATATTAAGTACAACTGGTGCGCAAGAGTTGACAGACTGGAAGATCTCTAGTCACCATATATTGGCAAAATCAGAGTAAGGTGACCCATGTTTTCAGAAGAGAACTTGATTTTTTTTACAAAGGTTCCTGCTGCTTTGATTCCCTTTATATCCATATTTGCACATGTTTTGTCTCCGATTACTGTACTGAAGACCTTCCATGTGAGCTAGCGATAATAGACCACAACGTCCATTTCAAATCGATTAATGTTTACTTAATTAAACGTAAAAGAAAGAACTTCAGCTTCCAACTGTCACTTAGCTTGGAATTGTGTTTTTGTTTTTATTCTACCCCTTTTTACAGCTGTGTTCCAATAGTTGATAGTTCGACAAGGAACCAAGACCACGATACATCTGTATTGTTACACGATTGTTCTTGATTGTGTGTATTCTCACTGAAGATACTAATAATAACTAAATAAAGCACCTCGACAGAGATGTATCGGTTGCTCTCAGAATATGTCTCTCTCAATTTACTCATACTGTCGTCAATTGAAGATAAAGCGATAAAAAAATAAAATGTTTCATGTCAGTCTAAAATGCTACCTCGACTAATTTACATTATCCAAAAATTTTACTTGGGCTATATCTTGGTACTCATCTTATACAGTCTGAGTAGAAGGTTAAAAGTAATATCGATCGTCATTAGTAGTTGCAATTTGTGCTAAATACATTAAAGACGCGTTACCATTGGCCATGTGTTTTGAACTCGCCACCCTTCCCGTTTCATGTCCAGATTTTTATATTTTACACCATCTGAGATTCGAATTAGCATATCGCGTTCTATCCCATAAAAAGTATATATTTTCTGAACGGTAATCTCACAAGGAATCCAAATATGCTATCGGGATTGGCATAGGACCTACTGGTAACATGTTGTGATGAAGAATGTCCAAAGAATATCGATTTTTCTTCTTCATATTTTGATTAAAGATCAATATTATTTTTATTCCTATCCCAATCATCATTTTACTGTGCATATTAGTTTCTCATGCAATTTACCCATCAGAACATAATGGTTTTCAAGGGTAACTAGTTGAAATATACTAAACTGCTCACAAAAAGTTAGGAAACTTTTTTTAATCAAGTATATTTTTTATTATTTATTACCCACTTGTATTATGTTGCATATCAATGGAAAGCTGAAGTGTTTTTCTTTAAAATGATACCAAATTTGCAATGAGGACATGTTGCTGGACTTGGCCACATTAATGAGAATGAGACAAAGTCACAAATCAAATGTGCCAAAATTAGCAATGTTGTGTTACTGTATGAACCAATGGCCCGGGTTATCTCCAAATCTGTTAAACGCAGCATATTGAAAGTGCAAAACGTTTACCATGTCTCAGAAAAGTTTATAGGCCTAAACCTTTCATCACTTACCTTCATGACCTTCCACCTGGAGTCATTATTAATAACCCAGTCTTGCAATTACCCAAACAATGGTTTTCTAAAGAGATGAGGGTTAACTTGTGTGTGTTGTGCTCACTGGTGCAAATCTTTGTGTAAACCATTCATGGTTCTCAAGCATGACCGGTTTGATTATTGATCATTACCTATTGACTGTTTAGCACAGATAACGGTAATTTTGGCAGATTTGATTTGTGACTTTGCGTCATTCTCATTTATGTGGCCAAGTTCAGCAATATGTAATCATTGCAAATGTGGTATAATTTTAAAGAGGAACACTTCAGCTTTCCATTGATATATAACATATACAAAGAGGGTAATAAATAATAAAAAATATACTTGATTAAAAAAAGTTTCCTAACTTTTTGTGAGCAGTTTATATCGGGAAGTAAATGAGTACAAACGTTTACATTTCATATTTATTAGAGTTTACACATATATGTGTATACATTAGTTTCTCATGCAATTTACCCATCAGAACATAATGGTTTTAAAGGAAAACTTGTTGAAATATACTATATCGGGAAGTGAATGAGTACAAACGTTTACATTTCATATTTATTAGAGTTTACACATATATCTTTTTGGCTATTCACCCTATCCTGATTTAAACGGCATTTCTGAATTTCCCTATTTGAGAGCTTTCCAAAAATGTATAATGTTGTTATCATCGGTTGAATGTTTTTTTTGTTATAGTCATGTATGTAAAACCGATGAATTAGAGCAAGTTCACTGTGTACCGAATAGGGAGAAAGGCAAGGACAATGCAACCGATTCGTACAATTGTTACGTAATAGTTGACACGTTTGTTGACCAAATCGTGTTCGTACCATACATAGATGAGGAGTTATTATAAATTGAACGCAGAATTGGGAACATATTCTATATTCCCAATAGAGATTGTACACAGCGCCGCCGCCACCGCTGACTTTCGAAACATAATTAATCATATCTCAGCCAATCAGTTATAGAAATACCTGATTTGTTCACACAATGTACCTAGATAAATAGATTTTAAATGAAACCTAAACCAAAGCTCTACCGCATTTAGTTGTTGAGTTAATAGAGAGAGATGGATGATTCGTCACCAAAAATGCAACGCTGCCACCCTTTTTGGGTGGTCAGTTCAAAACACACGGCCATATTATTATAGCAGAGGTCGCCATAGACTGTTGGTAATGTTCATTGATCCCCGTCTCTGTAGCTCTTTTTACCTGAACGGATGTATATTGACTCGTTGGCGGCCCCTCTTCGAGTATCTTGTGTCTCCAATCACAATTCAATATTGCATTTGAGTGTGTTGCAAAACCTCGATCGCTATGGACATCGGCCGTTGGAGCTCGTGATTTGAATACACTTTGCTAGTATCCTACGCTGATACTCGACCTATTGTGCGGGTAAAAAGTCACCTATATCCTCTTCGCAATATGAAAATTAATCAAAAAATCTACACATCATGACCCAGAATCATATTATTTCATAAAGTAATAGAATACAGGAATCTGTTTAATACCTCGCTGGTATTGTATTGTATTTGGATACTACAACACTTATATTTCAAAAGCTTTAACTTGAACTGCTCTGTCTCCGTCATCGATGTTATACCTTGTAATAGATTTCTAAATTGTTTGATGTGTCTATTTGCATCCGCGCTAAAAATATAATTGTGTAAACGATAACGATGTCCAGGATGTTGATGGGAGGAGGATGGATAAAAAAGAATACCGCGTAATTGTGAAACCTTGTGACAATTTAGGGATACGCAAATTATTGGTCAGTAATGGTGACTGGCGTTTGATTTGGCAAATATCAGAAAAAAATCATGCTTAATTTGCTTGGACGATAGAAGACGTTTATATTATTAGGTTATGAGGAAAGTATTTTAGAGATACGATATTTTGAATTTGAATCTACATCATTATATGATTCTGCGGGTCTGTCACAATGCCTCCATGCAGTTTCATTGTTGGAATATGTTGGTTTCTAGCACATATTGATTACTCTGTCGCTAAGTTGTTCGTCCTAGGAGTTTTGTTTCCTTGGCGAGGATTCTATCCGGCAGGAAGCCATGGGGCTGCTGGTGCTATCTCCATAGCGTTGGAGTATATTACCTCTGACAATGTAACATTCGCAATTATTCACAAGCAAGGGCATACGTTTAACTTCACCTGGGCTGATACGGAATGCTCTATACGTCTTGGATTACCGATCATCGCAGATATGTTCTATGGTTGGCAGCATTATCCGAGTGTGGATGCCTTTATTGGCCCAGTTTGCAGCGTGGTATGCGAGCCAGGTGGCCATCTGCTTACAAGATGGGGAGTGCCGATGGTATCATTTGGTTCTACGAGTAATCTGATGTCAGATAAGACCCTGTATCCAACTTTTGCGCGAACCACTGGACCACTAGTTTTTGTAGCGCCTATGTTCATCGCCATGATGAAGGCATTTGACTACAGAAAGGTGGCCGTGTTTACCGGATCGCAAGCCATATGGACATCGGCAGCAGCGTCAATTCGGAACAGCCTAATCTCGGATGGTGTAACGGTAACGGACTACGTCGCCTTTGAATCTGTTAGAGATTCTGAAACACTACGAAGTCTTGCGTCATATATTCACATCGCAAGTCTAAGAAGCCGAGGTAAGCTACGGAAATTCAATCACAAGTCAAAGCGTGTTTTTTAAATTATCGTTTATTTTCACAAGTGTTTTAAGGATCCGGAGTTAGCGATCAATATAGGAAATGAACAAATCTAACCATCATAGATAGAAGGCATATTTTGTTTTTACAGTGTCGAGAGATTGCCATTCATGTATACATCTACACGATGTTAACATGGTAACATTTGGGAAATATAGAACTAGACATAACAAATTAAGACTGCAATAATCTCTATTTGTTTTGTCATTAGAGTCATAATATTAGCATTATTTGTATTTGCTGCCTATTAGTTCTATTCCTATCGATATTGTACCGCCTGAAATATGGTTCGTTAATAACAAATTTGTTAGAGGATCTCGTTGTTTAAAACTCTTTGAAGTTATCAATTCAGCATTTAAAGTAGTCATTCATTTTTTCAGATCATCGATATTTGAATCAGGTGCTCCAATAAGATCTCCATTGACTTGCCTCCTAGTTCTTTTAATAAGAGGAACTGGGAAACAGACATTTTTAAAACCAATGACAAAACCTTCTAAGCTCAAAAGTGGAAGAAATTGAGAGAATGGCCAATGATGTGCGGGTTCAGCATATTATGAATAGTTTCATTGCAGAATATGCTGCATATCAACATTGACATGTTTCTGGTTTCGTAACTATTCCTTGCATAAACATAATACAATCACTCCAATAAAAAACCAAGATTATGTCGATACTACATGTATGCTAGGATTGCATCTATTCAAATTAACCGGAACGATTTATTTTGGTTAAAATTACTAATAAAAATTCATCATAAGAATATCAGTAATAAACAATCATATGTATCATTTGAAACGCTGACAGAATGTTCAAATATATTTTAAAATGTGTTATATGTGATACTATATTACGCTACGCTGCCAATAACTTGTATACCGGTCATAGCTAATGTCCGGACATAATTCTCCAATTCCCAGATCAGACAGACCAGTGGTCATGCCCTAAAGAACTGTTTTGATATAAATCCTACAAGTGGGCTTGCTCTAGTCAACAATGGGAGCAGAAACAGGCTGAAACATGCATCTTTTGTGCATTCCTACCAACAAATTTAAATTTGACAACCTCCCTGATTCAGGAGGGTTTTGTATACCCATTATGTTGTATGTAAGTATGCAGACCTCTCTGATTTCTGTGTGAAACCTCCCTGATTGCTTAATGTAATTGTTGGCATATTTGCACTCGTCAGGATCTTTAGTCTGTAAAACAAAATTCCCGCCTTATTTATTTCAAACAATTTCTCCAGCATCATCCCCAAATTCAGGGTTTCAACGTGATTAATTATTGATTATGAACAGAAGTAGGTTTTACCTTTGGACGTATTGTTATGGCATTCAGAACACATCGCAACTCCATGCACACACTTATTACAATTGTGTACAAATTGGCCGAGAATAATATGCTCTTGTGGATTTAGGCCTCAAGGCAAAACCAGTACGTTAATACTTGCTAGTCGCGTAATACTTTTATAATAGGCGCCCAAGTATTTGTATCACCATTATGTGATAATAAATACTTTGTTCGACCACCGATGGACATTGATTTGAGACAAATGCAAATATTTCCAGAATTTAATCCAGATAGTAGTGATATGGAATAGTCAAGGATTCTAGTTATACAAACAACACAACACAATGTGTATGAGATTATTTTAGATGCTTACCCGATTACAAATACATATGAACGGCGCATCTGAAGATGCATGGTTACACATCACATGCCAGCATATGGGGGGTCGCATAGGCAATTCAACAGGGAACTTGAACAATGTAAATAAATAACAGCGAGACAGCACTGCTATCGCTAGTACCACAACCCAAGCAAACATACCAAGCTTATACGTATGAGCCATACGTGCTGAATTTGCAGTAAGCCCTTAAGAGTATCATTGAGCATTGTTACTCACGAATGTACACCTAGCAAATAAAGTCCCTGACCAGGTGCTTTGAGGTTAGCTAATTCAAAATAGATAATCGGTACCAAAAACTTGAGATATACATTGAATGAGCAAATTTCTTCTCCGCAGTTTGATACCTCATTCAACAAAATCGAATGGATACTTTTAAAGTTATGGCGATTTCAATGACCGCGCATGCAACAGAAAAGTTGCACTAGGTATAGGAAATCATTGATTTGTGTGTGATATACGCGCACTGAAAAAACTCACAGCTAATCAGCTAAGACTTGTATTCTTCACAGCCAGATACACCTTTTGTCCCGCACATTGCGGTTATCACTCCAGACCCATTCATCTGTCTCGTTCAGATAGCACACACATAGTCCGGACGGCACGCTTTATACAGCGTGGGACTCCAGAAATCAAAAAATCAAAAAAAGCGTGGGGGTTAGAATATTTCTCATATAAAGGGTGTAGTTGTATAAAGCGTGGAGGTAAAATAAAAAGGGTGGGGGTTAACAAATCACATGCAGATATAGTAGTTTAATTCATTTTGAAAGAAATTGTAAAAAAATAGGGCATTTGCCACCAATTTCAGCGCATTATTTCAATCAAGTTTCAACATTTTCCGACGAACTTTCGGTACGGACAGCCCGTCTCCCATGAATCATATCGTAAATTCTGCTCTATTTTGCCATATTTTAAAGCCAGCTTTTAATTTGTTATGTTGGTACCTCCCAAAATATTATTGTTGTGCCCTAGAATTATTTATTTTGATGATGGAAATGTGCCAAAAGTAGGTAGTATTTTGATATCATTAACATCCGAATTCGGAAGCATTACACTATTTTAGCTTAATAATACATTACATGCATGACGCAAATTTGATGGACCCCTAAAAAGCTCTTGGGATCCAAAATGTCCCCTTTTCAGTATAAAGGGTGGGGGTTGAACATTCCCAAATAAAAAGGGTGCCTCTGTAAAAAGCGTGGGGGTAAAATAAAAAGGGTGGGGGTCTGACCCCTGTCCGGACAGTGACACAGTTATGACAGTAATCACACACAAATCAATGATTTCTATACCTAAGTGCAACTTTTCTGTTGCATGCGCGGTCATTGAAATCGCCATAACTTTAAAAGTATCCATTCGATTTTGTTGAATGAGGTAGTCAAACTGCGGAAAAGAAATTTGCTCATTTAATGATTATCTCAGATTTTTTGTACCGATTATATAATTTTGAATTAGCGAACCTCAAAGCACCTGGTCAGGGACTTTATGTGCTAGGTGTATTTCTCTCGCAATCAACTATCGATGTTGACATAACATTGAGCTATGATTGCCAATGTGCAAACATACACCAGTTATTGAGCTAATGGGAATGTATTTACATACTGCATTCCATACAACCATAACATCATACACCATGCAGTAGCATTCAGATGATGCATATAACAATCATGCGTGGGAGTAATACAGCGCACTAAAAATAAAATGCATTGTGTACTAGTATTAGGCGTCAGAAAATAATCGTTATTTTACATTAGATTGATGATATTTTTCTTTATAGATAGGCCTATCTTGTTTGATTTTGTGAAACTCGCTATGAGTAGGTCCATTGAAACATAAAATAGTTGTTGTTTACCAATCACATTTAGAACAATGGTCCGCCCGACTGACTGTTATAACATTCAAGAAACTGATCATGGCCGGCAATACGGAATTTGAGTTAGCGTCATGGAGTATTAAGAGAAGAATTGGTGTGATAAGTATTTCTATGAACAATATTCTTAGATTTCAACATATTGATGAACAAAAACCAGTTTAAGTACAAAAATAAATCAGTGTAAATTGTAATATTGAAGTTCATATCAAATATGTTCAGCGAAGGGCGAGATGTCAGCCGTTCTGCACCGACCGACCCTCACATCCAGTTGCTGCTCGTACTGAATCTGTCGTTCTAAAGTGCTCAACAAAAGAAAGTCATACACTTTGTTTAGGTACTTCATATTGACTTTCGATTATTTTGTGACCAAACAGGCTAGATAGACATTTGGATAAATCTCTTTGGCACAATTTGTTACCAAATATGCCACCTAACAACAAAGATAAACCATGATTAGCACCATTTAAAGAAAAGTTGTCACTTTTCAAAATTCATATTTACAATACACCTCGCGGGTAGAAAAGACCAAATTGTTAACAAGCACATATGTCGTATTTGTCCCGTGTTGATCGCTGCGCATTTCCCCTCAATGCGCGGGCTAATTCAAATTCAAACTGTCATACATGGATGAAGGATATGAATGTAAAGGCATTTTTATTGAAAGGAGTTATTGACAAGAATGGTGGACATACAAGATATTTAATTTTCAGAGTTTGGACCCTTATTTTAAACATCCATGTCTACAAGTTCTTCATTTGTATCATATCGGTACAACTAATTCGAGCAATTTTAGTTGACAGAGTCAACAGCATTTTATGTTACATCAATCTGAAACAAAAGAAATTGATGATAGAATTACTGACTGATGTGTAAGTGTGTGTTATTTTAAATGCTTCATTGATATCTACAGCTAACCCAAACCAAACCAAGGTGTATCCCTAAAGCTTGTTAAAATTCCAAGCAGCGTAATGCAATGCACTTTATGTTCGGAATCAAATATCCCGCTCACCTGTGTACGACCCAACGCAGCGTAATGTGCATGGTTGCACTGTGCGATCGATAGCCCGGTCAATCCTGGTCATAACAATGTCACACACACCCCTTTCATCCCGCGTAGTGTACATTGAAAATGTGAATTCTGAAAAGTGACACACTTTCTTTAAATGGTTCTTATCATGGTTTATCTTTGTTTTTAGGTGTCATATTTGTATCAAATTGTGTCAACAAGATTCTTCAAATCCAATATGAGCGTGTTTCTGCTGGGGAAGAAACCGCTAATAAACGCTAAGTTTGCCCAGTAGAAACAGGCAGAACCCGGCAATAATCGGTATTTTTGGTAATCCCAAAAACCTTCACAAACCAGGTTTGAAACCAGCGATAATCGGCAATAAACCCAATAAAAACAGAAAGGCGATTCTTAGCGGTTTGCGCCGTGAACCGTGTCATGCTGGGTTATACACAATGTGAAGCAATCTTTTCCAAGTGCGGTGGCATTGTTTGGTATTACAAAAGGTCAAATGTCGAGGCCCGTCGACTAGGATTGATAAACTTAGCGGTAACTTTTCGCGAGTAGAAACAGGGAGATTAAAAACTGACCGATTGAAACTTAGCGTTTATTAGCGTTTACTTTTTGCAGTGCCCCAGCAGAAACACGCTCTATGTAGCCTGTTTGGTCAACAAATAATCGAAAGTCACTCTTAATGACCTAAATATAGTGTATTACTTTCTTTTGTTGAGCCCTTTACAACCAACAGTCTAATTGGACCCTTTTATACCGGATCATTACAGCGGAACGTGGTTGGAAACAAGACCCATGGAACGAAATCGATACTTATGCGATACAATAAATCGATACATTAAATCGTAATATAAACGTTGAATTTCAACTGAATGTGCCAAAATTAATAGACCCTCTGCACTTTATCATACATTTAAGTTTTAAGTTATAACTTAATATTTTAATCATAATACTTTTTCATACTTGATATTCTTAAATATTTGTTGATAATACAACTCATAGACAGAATGTGGTAGGAATGTAAGACAGTAAAATGTCTGATATAAACCGTACGCGTAAATAATTTGTATTCTAATGGAATTAACTGGCATAAAAGTTGTGTGTTCAATTAAATTGGGCCCATGCTATAATTCTCTGATGCCTGTATGAAGTATTCAATAATTGATATTCAATTGAATCTATTATTATTATTATTATACGCCAAAATGCACTTTAATTGCTTTACTTTAGACGTCATTGAAATATTTTATATCGTTTTGCAAGCTAAAACCGTTGTGCACTTCAACATTCATATCATATATATCTCTGATCCATAGATTGACTATGGGAATACTCGACATCACCTGGACGAGCTGAACAACAGAAAAAGTACAATTACTTCACATAAGCCCAATTAGGTAAAATCTTATAAATCTCGGAACCTTGAGTCCAAATTAAGAGGAAATAACAATGACTTGGACAAAACATTCAGTGTGATCAAATAAAATTATTCACATCATTTTTATTCGATAAATATCACATATTCTCATTAGAGCCACAAAACCTAGGGCGCGGCCATCATTGGCACTAACTCAATTTAAACTCAATAGTTGCTGTCATGTATTCACCCAAACATTTACATCGCGGTCTGTGACCACTGAGCCAACTGTCTATGAAACCGTTATACTCATGTCAAAGCATGATACGGTATTTTAATACATTGTGTTTAACAAGACCCATGCATTTTTGCCAATCTACAATCATAGAAAAAAAGGTGTTCGAACACTGACCCTTGTTTGCACCTTTTAATTACCATATAGTACGCATTTTTAGAGTCATGTAAAAATACCAATTTGCATCTGCTAGCCTGAAAGCTCCCCTTCAATATATCCCTCCCCTCCCCCCCCCCCCCCCCCCCCCCCCCCCCCCCCCCCCCCCCCCCACCAATCAATATTGCTAGGCCACGGGCTGATGTTTGACAAGTTGGGCGACTCAACATTGATCACGGGGGAAAGGGGGATGACTTTACATTAGGCCTACTAAGTGTTCGAACACTTTTTTCTAACATTATAGCTCAAAACAGCAGAAAATAGTGGATTTTGGTGGAAACGTTCGGCAAACACCCGGGAGTTTGTTGGCACATTGTAAAAATTCATAAATGCAGTGCCAATTTAATTTAGTATTGACGTTTATTTTGTTAGTAAAGTTTACTCAAGACTGGTGGTTAACCAGCAACTTATATTGAAGGAGCCCTATTTTTACTTTTATACAACGTATCGTGTTTGTTCATTCTGAAAGCCTTAAAATCTCTACTTTTTACGTATGACATGTCACAATTGGTCTTCCAATTATTCATGGTCAACGAGAGTTATAATAATAATAATAATAATAATCAGTATTTATATCTAGCGCCTTTTCCAAAGGGCTCAACGCGTTGTACTTTTGCTGCTGGTTATGTCAGAAACACATTCTACCGATTTCACGGAAATCGACGATGTTGCACTACTGTGGACCACTCGATTCGTTTGACCTACAGCAAATTTAAAAGAAAATATTTGATGTTGCTACATTTATCATATTATCATTTATCATATTAACAGAGATTCGGATGAGACTACTGTTTACGGTTCATATTAAGCTATTTTTCATGAAAAACACAAGTTTGATCCCATTATAAAACAAAAGTTACAGAAGCTAAACTTAATGTAATGCACATGTTATATACTCTATAGGTATCTTAAGATGATACTGCAGTGTAAGTGTCTTGTGCAAAATCGTTTTGCAGTTGGAGGGTTTAGTCCTTGGTTGTACAATAATTTCAATGGCATGTTTAGTTTCCTCATGCAATTTACCTTCAGAAAATGTATACTTTTACTACCTCAGCTGAGGGTATACAAGCAAATATAATGTGTAAAGTTAAAATCTTGTCGCGAAAGCCAAAATCCGTGTGTAACGCGAAAGGAGGCGAGCTTATGACACATGACCATGTGTGACACACCAGTAGAAATTGCAGCAGGCAGGTGGAAGGCTGAGACTACAACAAGGATTTCATAAGTGGGTGCATGATGTAGTTATGTTATTAAGAAGATTAGTAATAATTGCGTGTAGGTTGGATGATGATTTACAATATGTTTTTAAGCATGATGATGATGATAATAGGCAGGTTGAAACGCAGGGTTTTATTGATATAGTGTTACATTACATCCTAGACATGAAGAAGACTACTAAAGGGTTCAACAAAAGAGAGTATACCACTTTGTTTATGTCATTTTGAGCAACATTGAATTTTTTTGACCAAACAGGCTAGATAGGCATTTAGATGAATCTGAGGCATAATTTGATACCAAATTTGCCCCCTAACAACAAAGATAAGTCTCATTTCCAATACACAGCACGAGGGAAAAGGACCAATTGTTAACACACACAATGTCGTACGACCCAACGCATTTGCACCGTGCGATTGATAGCCTCGTCAATACTGGCTATACACACATATAGAGAGACCCCAATTGGTCCTTTCTTCTCGTGCTGTGTATTGGAAATGAGACTTTTGAAAATAGGATTTTTTTTCTTTAAATGGTGCTAATCATGGTTTATCTTTGTTGTTAGGGGGCAAATTTGGTATCAAACTATGCCTAAAAGATTCATCTAAATGCCTATCTAGCCTGTTTGGTACAGAAATTACATAAACAAAGTGGTATACTACACATCGTCAGGGTGTAAGCTTTGAACAATATGAAACAAAGCCGTCTTTCCAACTCAGATTTAGGGTGCCGCTAAGTTTGCTCCTCTGTGTAATTTATTGTTTGTCTGTAGTGCGAACGGGTCACCGACTCGAATTCACCGGTTATACACACATGCTTCGTTGCTTTGTTAGCAGCCAATAGACCACGCATTGCATGCATTAGAGTGTGCGTTAAATTGTATTTCGACAGATAATGATACTGTCTTTGGTAGCAAACGTTGCATCTAAGTGTAGCTAATAAAATGTATTCCACTTGAGTTCAGCAGCGAATATACATTAACGACCATTGACTATTATATTTGTGCATTGTATAAATCCTTTATAAGGTTTTACTTACTTGATGTAGATTAAATTCAAAATTAAATCAATGCACGAGTGACAGAATACTGTGCAAAAAAATAAACAATTGCATTTGATTTCTCTCGTGTTTATACCGAAAGTAAAATCGTATGTAATTGAGGGAAGTTTTTGTAAATCAACGTGAACAAATAATAGATATTCACGCTGAGTATTCTAACTAAACTAATTAGAATACTCAACGATGCATTGTCATGGTATTTTTAAATTTTTCCTGAGACACCAAAGAATCTAAGAGTTTCAAAAACGTTGTAACATATAATCTGTAACTAAAAGCTTTTCAAAAAAAATTTTTAAAAGAACACAACAGTCACGAAAAAGGTCTGTCATAGCCAAGGTTTATGGAGAAACTTTGTGCGAAAAAGTGTAAGTCTTGGTTCCTACGGCGGTCTCTCATCAACTTGTCTTCTGTTTAAAAAGTCACATTTACTGTGAATGATCATGACAATTTCATTTTTCGGATTATCTTACTTATGTTCTTAATGATTAAGTAAGAAAGCACGTCAATTTTAGCTGAAATAATATGTTACCGCCCGATTTACACACACGGTGCATACGCGGATGAGAGCCGAATAATATGCCGCGAAATCACTAGGTCCCATTGTGTCGGCTGATATCAAAAAATCTTAAAGGCCATTATGGGTTGATCTTCAGATATGTTAAAGTATACAAAATATTATAAAACATATGCCAATCTGATTGTTCAAATCACTAGCACATTTAACTGAGAGCGATTTGAATTGACAGTACATAGTGCAGTGTGTAAATTTAATGGGGAATGAATTAGTGATGTGCTCATATTATAATAGCTACGCTCCGCTCTTAGAGAGCCTCTCCAACGACCTAAATCAGTTGTAGGAGAGCCTCTCACGGCCTAAATCCACCATGGGATAGCCTCTCCGCAGGCAGAAATCCTAATTGAGAGTGAACTCCAAAACACTCTCCCACAAAGGAATTGGTCACTTTACTTAGCTTTTTGACGGTATCCCTATGTCAACGCACTACGATATTTAACAACAACTACCGCGGTTCTCGGGTTTCGCGGTTTGCAAATTTCGCTTTTCTTGAATTTCGCGGTTCTTAGGGGTTTTTTTTATTTTGAGTATGTTATGGATCCGACCGGAACCATAAGTCGCCGCATGAGCACGTATCAGTGCCTTAAATTGTTTTGACTTCTATCATTTTCTATATATTTTAGCATTTCCATTTTTTACTCCTCATTCCAGATAGATTATTCAGTAATTATAAATTCTCCTAATCGTGTGTCCGAATTATATTTATCCCTCGTCCTACTAAAAGGGGGTGCGATGGCGCTAAAACGTAAAATACAGTGACCTAGGGCGTCTAGGTAATCTCTTTTACATCCTTTGCGCTCATTTTGATGGGAACAAAAAAAGGGTACCACCTTTACCCGGGGAAGGATAAGCTGTCAAAGTCCGAGGATAGGGGTTGTTGCCTCCTTACAAAATCCTTAAAAATCGCCATTTTCAAAAATATCTTTATAGAAAGATCCTAAATAGTGCAGATATGATAGTCCTAGTCCATTACAGTAACTATTGTAAAAACGTAACTATTCCACTACAGTATTACTGTGTCTAGGTTATACATGTACCATGTGTTACAGTCCGCTACAGTTGTAACTGTGCCTATGGTTACAGATAAGATTTATTCCGTTATAGAGTCCTAAACGGAATAAACTGCAATAACACTGACAAAAAAAGTTTAAGAATGTAGGATATCCAATATTTACTGTTTAAGAATGTAGGATATTCAATATTTATTGTTCAAGATTGATCCAGCCTTGTATTTACCTACCCGACCATCCACCTCCTGATTTTTTTGAAATATAACTGTTAATGAATATCGTTTCAGAGGTGTTTTTAATTCAAATTAGATATTACCGTAACACAGGCACAGTAATAACTGTAGAGGATTGTAACACATGTTACATGTTATAACATAAACACAGTAACACTTTAGTGGAATGGTTACGTATTTACAGTAGTTACTGTAACGGACTATCAGGATTGGGTTCACCACATCCTTTCCCTCAGTTATAAGCAAAAACTCTGGTGAAATTCGGATATTTGGAACTTTTTCGACGAATATTTCAATGTTGGTCTACAACGGCATTTTGAGGTCGGCCATATTTAGTGACGTCATTGTGACATCGTGCGTGGGAAGTTTATACTTGTTTTGGTATGCATGGAAAGAGGAGACCTCTATTATAGCTACATATACCGGCCATCATATACCAGCTATGAGCCCAAATGTGGGCTTCTTTTTTTTTAGTTGTCCGGAAAAGAAGACATAATAATTGGCTCTGAAGGGGCAAAAAAGGGAGCCAAAAACACAATAAATTAAACAAATCGCATAAAGCATTGCCATTTTCACAAATGTATGTGAGACAGACCTCCTTATAGAAGCGATATCAAAGATTAATGATAACCATATACTGTACTAAAAGAAGCATTAGGTGAAGTGGCTCATATTAATGTGATTTGGAGAGAAACCAACAAAGTAGGATTGGTGTCTAATGTATCTATTATATTTGTCAATGGGACGTGAATGTTTTGTTAACAGAAAGGCTCTATATGCTTATACGATCAAATAACATAACTCCCGTTTGTACGAGTGTATTGAATTAAGTAAATTTACGTTTTCTTTGGCTCATTTGAATTCAGCAATAAGCAAGCATTTTTAATTAATTTACAGTGATATTCAAAAAAAGAAGGTGGAGGCACTTTTTTCTTCTTTTTTTTCTTTCTTTTTTCTTTTAGTGCAAAATCACTCCTTTTGCGATATACTTTGCGAACCTTGAAGATGAGGAGCAGGCCTCTTTATATTGTTTTTATTTTATGGTAGAGGTGTTGGTCACCACAAAACTTTGCTTAAAATGCTTATAAGAAAGAAGCAAGGCTGTTTCAAACATCTCAAACACTAAAAAAACACCCGAACAAAAATGGCTGTGATCATGCCCTAATCAAAGTTTATGCAAAATCAAAGTTAATCACCATGATCGAAGATCAAGATAAATGACAACCCAAATATTTAAAAATATAATGTAAACGGCCCAGCCACGGACGTATGTTGATCCCGGGATGTTGATGCAATCTCGTCAAAGGTCGTCAAAGGTCATCGTGTTCATGACCTACACCACACGAAAGCTGAGTGGTTCAGTGAACTAATACTCTGAGACGATGATGTTCTTTTCGAGGGGTAACATACGGTACAATATAAATTAATTAAAGTTTAAAATAGGGGAAAACAAAACAAAATGTTATGGTATAAAACATCTCAATATATTCGGTCAAAACTACCGAAAATATAGAAATTTTATGGATATATTGGTATCGATGGACCGGGGGGACACGTGCCCCCAGCCCCTAGCCAGTAGTATCGTATAAGCATGCAGAGCCTTTCTATTAACAAAACAGTCACGTCTTATTGACATTATAATAGATACAATAGATACCAATCCTACTTTGTTGGTTTCTCTCAAAAACACTTTAAAATCATTCACTTCACATTAATGCTTCTTTTATTTATTTACTTGAACATACGCATTTAAAACAGTGTCACCCGTCTACCCAGCGGTGCGGTCATATTATACAGAAAATGCAGAAAACCTTTTTTTTTAATAATAAATGAAGCCTGTCTAGTCTTAAGTCGATGGGTCTACCAAAGTCACTACTCCCGCCCGACTAAATTGCTATTTAAAATGCAAATCCTTTTGAGGAGTATAATTAGGTGTGAAGTATGCTTTTAAAAGGCAAACTAATGTTACTATTAGGCCTCCAAGAATTGTTGTGTTGTCTGGCCCTCAGTGACCGACCATCAAATCTCAACAATTAGGGTCGCATTCTTTTTTTAGATTAACATTTTACACAAATTGATAAAATATTACTATTGTGATCTTGAAATGAAAAAGTTCTCTGGAATAAACAGTTGTGGCAACAACTGACCACAATAGGAACATTAGTGAAATTGACATTTTGTCTTGACATGAACCACGAGAGCCACAGTAATATTTTTCATTAAAAGAACAATACAAAAAGACCGACCGACTGACTCGACCTCATACTTGTTGGCACTTGAGGGCAACCATTAATCTGTATGGCCTATTTATATTCTGTCCTGCAAATGCATGAACATTAACACCGCGTTTCCGACAATATTACTGCTTGATGAAATCACTGAGTTTCTGGAGAATACACCAGTAACAGACAACCCGCCCTATACTCTACCAACACCACCTATCTCAAATTATTCAAGAACCTCAAACTCGGGATGTTGCATTACGCAGTCCACGGGGGTTATTCGAACCTCATCAAAAAATAAACGGCACTGATATCCCACATGATATACAACTTGTTGCAGATAATAATAATAATAATAATAATAATAAAACCGCATTTATATATAGCGCTTTACGAAACACTTCAAAGCGCTTAACAAACATACAATACACATGAATTAAAGAACCTAATAAAACTAAGACAGGGAAAAAACAAAAACAAAACAATGGTGAGGAACTACTTGTAAGAAAGTTCTGACAGATTGAAAAGATGAGTCTTCAGTGCAGTCTTGAAGCATCCGATGGATTTGAGTATGCAGATGGTCGATGGTAGTTGATTCCACAGCTTTGGTGCCGCGGAGGAAAACGAACGATCGCCGTATGTTACAGTATGAATAGCTTTGACAGAAGGGGGCTTTAATAACTTGCCACCCGCTGCAGATGATTAATTCTGAGCAACCCTGAGACTTAGGAGCAACAAACGATCAGCGTCCTCGGGGTTTGATTTGATTTGATTTAAATTTATTGGATAATCAAACATCATACATAGATAAAAACATCTAAAATACAAACATGTACATATTTAAATTGCACCAAACAATTTGAATAACATTATAGACATAATAAAATATGAGCAAAAGTACCAAGGATAGCGTAAAAAGCTTTGAACAAAAAGGGGATGCGTTCAAACATATCGGAAATGCCTGTCAGATATCTGAGGCCCGTATCGGCAAGGCTTTGCCGACGGGGAGGAGAAACATTGCCGATTTGGATGTGCACTTTTAAATACTTCTTGATTTAAATCGGAAAGTATTTGACTATCATATCTGCAATCCACTCAATGGCGTTCCTTTCAAGTCAAATATTGATTATCAAGTGCTACTTGAGAGACAACAATAAGCGATACTCTGCGCGTGACGACGGTCAATATAATGAATTCGTCGGGAAGTTTATTATTATCAAAATTGCACTAAAACATAGGTCATCTTAATTGGGGTTAACGTACATTTTTAAATGTCATTATACTTTTTAATTTTATTGTAGTGTTATGGTAAATATCAGGTCAGAATAAGAGTCTTCACATCCGGGGATGTCAGTCATGACTTTTTATGTTTCTAATGTAAAAATTTATAGGGGTTTTCAAGCCTATTATATGCCAAAAATAGCAAAATACCTTTGTTTTTCTTCAAACTTGAAGTTTGACCTCTTATTTGTCAAAGATCAAATAAGATATTATTTATTTATTTTTTGTTCATAAATAACGATATCATCTTTCCTATCATATTCAGGACAGTAGGACTGATTGAAAAATAAGACATTGGCAAACATTTTAGACGCTACGTGTTTTTTCAGCATTCAGAGTTTAGTGTGTGTTTGAACCGGGCTAACTTAATTGTTTTAAATTTCATTAGACTTTTCATTTTCATCGTAGTGTTATGGTAAATATCAAGTTAGAATAAAATTCTACACATTCCGGGGATGTCAATCATCACTTTTTATGTTTCTAATATTAATAATTTATAGTGTTTTTCAAGCCTATAATATGCCGACAATTGCAAAAAAACTCGAGTCTTTAAAACTTAAACTTCGACCTCTAATTTTTCGGTGTATAGAACAGATGTTTTACTTCTTGTTCATAATTTAATTGTATTTACCGTACATTCTAAATTCGAAATCTCACAAAAACTCTCTGACCAACATTTTCTACAACAGAGCATTGTACCTCGAATTTCTTCTACTAAACATGCTAAAAATTCACATTTGGACCCCATTTTCACTGCTATTATGGATTAATTAAATCTAAAAAAACACTGTTATATTTTAAACTGTTTATTTTTAAACTGTGCTGTTAAGACTGTTTATTTTCACTTTTTAAACCATGATTATAAAGTAATTAGGAATCGTATCTTTCTGTAACTCGGAATATATGTATGATTTATGATCAGAAATTGAAATAAATTAAGGATAGAGGGCGTCCTCTGGAAAAGATTCGCATACTATGCCTTTAATTAGAGGTGGGGTGGGGGTACCGCGCCATTTTGCGAAAACGTTCGTGGTTATCACGTGATACGTATCATTGAACAAATAATTTACACTGTTTTAACGAAATGCACTATGGGATTGTGTTACCAGCCTGAAAACAAAGAGGTCGCAAACTTGCTTACAATTCGTCGCTGTTCTGACATACCGGCACATCATAACAGAAATAAGTAAAGAGATGTGCCGGTATGGCAGAACAGCGACGAATTGTATATTAGCCTAGTTTTAACAAGTTAAAAGTGACATCTCTGAATGTATAAATAAAGTGTGCAAATGAGAAATTGTTGAGCACACTGGTAATATGGTTTTACAACAAGTTTTGCTAGCATTATCAAACTGAACTAAAGTTAAATCACTTATTCATCGAGCAATAATATAATTGTTTACACATTTTAATTGTTCAGATACAAAGTTAAATAAATCAAGAGTTAAATGATAGATAAATAAAGAAAAAGAAAAAAATATAAACGCATATGCGGCCTTTATAATTTATAAAGTTGGCATAACAATGATGTTACATTAATCCACCATCAAGTTTAAAAAATAGAAAAATAAAAAGGATAACAAGGAATATACGGGAATCGAACCCGTGATTGCCGATTGCCAACGACATGGCCAACGTATGCACGCCGCAGAGATCGACGAGTATAATTGTGATAGTTTTATTATTTAACCATATCCATTTATTTATAATGAACGGATTTTTATTGTGCCATTTTTGCCAAATTTGTGTGTTTCTCTCGCACATATTGTGTTTGTAAAGTGATTATACTCCTTATCTTTGAAAGAACGGTAAAAAACGTTGACATTGTCGAACACAAAAAAATTAAGTCATTTCTGTCGTTTACAATCATTGCTCGACTTGTCGTGACGTGACGTGTTGCATTATTCATGTTACGAACTGTTATACACAGCGAACATGCACCGGGGTCCTGGGTTAATGCGCTGTGTAATTCTACATTCCCGCAGACACTCTGTTCAAAGGCACAAAAAGTTGACTTGTTTAAAGCATTTTGTTGCAATTTTGAGGTGTGTGGATCGTGTTTCTTTATCAAATTGGTTAGAAATCCATCCATTTTAGAACATCTGAAATTTAAAATGAACTATACACCAGGGAAAGTATGATGCCAAGGGCATATTATATTTTGCGCGTAAATCCAATACAAAGGTTTAGAAAATCGACCAAAATATGACGTCATAACCATTGCTTCGGGACAAAATGGCGCGGTACCCCCCCCCCCCCCCCCCCCCCCCCCCCCCCCTAGCCTTTAATGGATTATGGATAATGAAAATACTTTATAAACCAATATGAAATACAGATTTGGGCCAATCATGTCTAACATCCTCTGAGCCTATGTCCTACGATGCGATAGTCAGTTTTGTTGATGATATCTGTAGATGGCGCCAAACAGAAACCTCAAACAAGCCTTTGCTCACGAGACCGATAGTCAGTTTTAGATATTTGCAGATGACACGAGAATGACATAAAATAAACTCCTACTTCTATCACGGAAGACAAATGAATCAAAACCAGAGGCAAGACGAAAGTGGGAGTGGAGTCGAATGCGGACAAATACAAATTAACGTTGCGCATTGATTGTATGACACGCATTTTTCCAAGCTTGTTGGAGCAACGATCAGAACAAATGAGAAGAAATTATATTATAAAATGGAATGTTGTGATTGATCACAAAATGGTCACACAGTTTAACACATTTCATAGACAATATCGTCTTTCGACGCTCATAGCAATAGGGAAATCATGACTGTATGTTATTATATTAATTCTTTATTGCGTTCTGAACTCCATATAACCATGAGTTATATTTTTGAAAATCCTTTATGATGGTAGGGGAGTGGTTTCATATCGACTGTGTTCAATATTTATTGCTAGACATCCATTTGGAAGAGTTTAGCGCCACACATCGCGTGTTTTTATTATCACTTAACACTGGATCAATTGCGAGGAATTATTTTCTCGTACAGTTGAAATACCAAAAAGGGTATTAACCCTTGTCCTACCAAGGGTACTCCCCCCCCCCCCCAAAAAATAAATAAAAATAAATAAATAAATAAATAAAATAAAATAAAATAATAATAATACAAAATTCATGGGCACTTAGGTAATCTCTGTTTACATCCTTTTTGACGAAAATGAAGAGCATTACCTTACCCGGGATAGGGTAAGCCGTCAAAGTTCCAGGGTAGGGGGTTGCACCTTACAATATTTACATATCACCATTTTGAAAAAATATCTTAGTATAGTCTTGAATTTATAATAATAATAATAATAATAATAATAACAAGACATTTCTTAGGCGCTTAATACAAAAAGCCTCTGAGCGCCGTACAACAAACAAAATATGATAAAAAGAGAGCAGCAATAAAAAAATTACTGAGTTAAAATGCACAGTATGAAATATAAAAATTGCAATAAAATACAGAAGAAATATACACTCAAAAATACAATATCAGTTAATAAAGTTCTAAAAATCAGTTGTAGTATTAGTTAAACAAATAAGTTTTCACAGATGTCTTAAAACGATTGATCAACTTGATGCTTCGGATTGTTTCTGGTAGATTGTTCCATAGCGCTGGAGCTTGTACCGCCAAGGCCCGAGCCCCATATGTCTTTGTCCTTGGTGATTTGGGGACAGCGAGCAGTGTCAAAGTAGACGAACGAAGAGTGCGCGTTGGTTTGTACGGTGATATCAGCTCACACAGATATTTAGGTGCCATACCGTGGAGGCATTTGAATGTTAGAAGGAGAGTCTTGTATGTAAGCCTTTGACGTAGGCTACAGGGAGCCAGTGGAGCTTGAGGAGAACCGGGGTGATGTGTTCGGATCGTTTAGTGCGACAGATGAGGCGAGCAGTGGCATTTTGCAGTCGTTGAAGTTGCATTATGAGTTTATCCGGTAGACCTAGCAGAAGACTGTTACAGCAGTCAATTCTTGAAGTAATAAATGCGTGAGCGAGCTTCTCTGTAGCAGCCTCATCAAGATATTTTCTGAGCTTTCCTAAGCGGCGAATACACGCCCATCCGGCACGACAAATAGTTGAGATGTGCTTTTCCATTACTAAGGTATCGTCGAATAGAATGCCCAATTTATAGAATATGCTAGACATTTTATGTGTCAGATTAATCTCTCATTACTATTTTGTTCATTTTTGACTATCATGTGTCATTTTTGAGAGCCCTTGGGCTGATTCCCATTCAAATCCATAGAGGTCCTTTAACATTTGAGTGGGCAGACTTTGGTTGTGATTAATGCATTCAGATGCCTGTGCTGTAATAGCTATGTTAAAGCGTATAGTATATCTTTATGCTGAATCAGTCTTACGTATAATCAGCCACACGTACACGTTTTGCAGTGTTTCCTTAGGGACGCACCATTATATTTTCAGGGGGCGGTAGGAAGTTGGATTCGGGGGTATTTCTATTTTTGGCCGCCGTAGGGGATTTCTATTTTTGGCCGCCGTAAGGGGGGAATTTTGTTTGTTGCGCCGTCGAAGGCGGCGAATTTTTTGCTTATGTATTCATTCAAATTGAGTTGGGTAGGTGTCGATTTTTTTTTTTTACTCATCAGGGGGAGACTTTTTTTTGTTGCCAGCATAGAGGGGGAATTTTTTTCTTCTCCAAAAACGTTTTACCCACCCCCTCTGAAAATCTAATGATGCGTCCCTTATATTCCGTAGATTCGATTCTCTTGTAGCAATGGCTTTGTGACAGTTTTGTAGTTCTAACACAAAGTAAACGATCATAAATTATCATACGCTACACGTGCAATATATGTTATTATTTACACCTCATAAATATTCATGAGATAATAGGCATAAATCCGGCCCTTTCATTGGTCAATTGAGCTGGACACAGTGATAATAAATTGACCTATTGACGAAATTTCGCTATTTCCCGTGTGGTAATGTTGATTATTTCCCTATATCATCGTACCCAGAGACAAAAGTTCTCTACGTACTACGCACTTTTACAATAACGGTTCTCCAAGAAAAAAAGGAACTTATTAACGTTGTCAATAACATCCAAGATGGCGGCAGTTACGAATTGGTCTGCGTCTTTGACAGCAGACGATCTTGCCGAGTCAGTGGCGTAACTAGACTTTTTCATTTGGGGGGCAGGAAGGGGCAGTGACTTGAAATGGGGGCTCCTAAGACAATCCAAGATTTTTTGAGTAAAGAGATGCGCGCATAGCGCGCGAAGATTTTCGACTTTACAGCTATTTTTGCACGATTGAGATACATTTTGGCTCTAAACAAGCTTGTACCAAAGAATATTTCATTTTGGGAAGACATATGCGCGCGAAAATTTTTCATATGTGTACTTTTGACCATCATAATTCCATGACTCCTTTCGTCAAATAAACCGACAGTGCCAATCTCAACCGACACGACGTCATTATTGGGGGGATTTGGTGTGTACTTTTTTGTACATTTTATTTACAGCCGTACTTGATTTCATTTGGGGGGCAAGCGGGGGGCAAGGGTTCCAAGTGCCCCCCCCCCCCCCCCCCCCCCCCCCCCCCGCTGGTTACGCCACTGTGCTGAGTTAATTTAAAACAAAGATACCCAAAACACACTTCGCTAAAGTACGCTATAGCGTTAGATTGTGCTAAATTAGATGAGCTGTTAGAGCGATTTTACGCCGAGGTTCGCTAACGGGATGGCGATTTCTACCCAAAGAAAAGCTTACAGTCAACACAATATATGGTCTCCAAAGACACTTTGAAAGTATCAGAAATATTACTACTGCACGGCTGTTTGACTGTCCGATTTATAATTAAAATTATGGAATAAAAAAAGATAACACAGTGGCCCAGTTATGGTTTGATCTGATTTAGGTAGCGCTAATGAATACGAGTATACGGTGAAAATTTCACGAAAATTGCTCGAGCCATTTTTAAATTATCGGCATTTTCTACTTTACACACATTTAACATGTAACTCTATGGGAAATGTGGCCGATGAGGGCGCTATTATAGTAAAAAATAATATGCAAAGCATTATTTCTCAGAAATGGACCAACAAAATGTTCTGGAAATGTCTACAAAAGATGACCAGTATATTCAGGTACTTGAATAAGTTAAAACCAGAACCGGGCCAGCAAGTTACGGTGTTCTCAGAATAAAACGGACAAATTATATGGGATCAAACAGCCGTGACTGAGGTGCCCAATATTTATGAGGTGTTATAACACAAAGACTACATTTTATATCGTGGAAATAGTGTAAATACTTCCCCTCGGTACTGGCTGGCTACAGGCTAATTATACCTCCCCTCACCCTCCGGGTTCGGGTTGGTAGGCCCGCAGCCAGTGCCTCGGGGAAAAGAGTTTGCATTATTTCACCTCTAAGGGAGTGTTCATAAATACTTTGGTGGGGGGGTTGGAAAATATGAGGGGGGGGCCAACCAAAAAAAAGGTTCTTAAAAGGGGGGGTCAGGGAAAAAAGTGCTTGTATAGGGGGGGGCGGTCCAAAAAAAAAGGTTGGTATTTTTGACAAAGCAGCATTTTGACGGGGGGGGGGGGGGGTGGGTCAACAAAAAAAAAGTTCTTGAAAGTGGGGGTCAAGAAAAAAACCCACCCTATTTGGGGGGTCCAAAAATAAAAGATGTCCATGGCTCAATTGTTTCCACCCCCCCCCCCCCCCCCCACCAAAGTATTTATGAACACTCCCTAACCATGTAGTATTTGTATAATAACCCAACGGGTAAGGGCATTTATTCCTGTACAAGGCAGACCCTGGATGCGCATGCAACGTATGACTGTTATACAAACGTCAAAGTAAACATAATACTTCACTGAAAAATAACTAACACAATGCAATTTAATAAGTCCTGAAAACGCGGGCTATTAAAATCTAATCACACAACTTAAACCACAAAGAATGTTGCTCCATGTTATTGGCTCCGTCTGAATAGCACGAGTTCGAGATATGTTAAAAATAAATCCGTAAAAATATGACGTACGTTACCAGTTTGGCTTTTCTAGTGCTTCAGTTCTCATTAGTAACTCAGGCAAAGGATTTCGTTCTTGGAGTACTGCTTCCATGGGGTGGATGGGCAGCATTGGGTAGTCATGGAGCAGGAGCTATTTCCGTTGCCGTCAATGATATCAACAAGGACAAGAATACATTCATGGCGCTTCACAGATTCAACCACACGTTGAGTTATACTTGGGCAGATACGGAGTGCAGCCAATACAAAGGACTACCTCTCATCCCTGAGATGTGGCTAGGCGTCAATTTCCCTCCTGTTGACGCATTCATTGGTCCCGCTTGCAGCGTGAATGCAGAACCTGGAGCCATCTTAGCAGCTAAATGGGCCGTTCCAATGATATCCTGTTGCTCAACAAGCGACAAATTATCCAACAAAGCATTGTACCCAACATTTGCCAGGACAACTGCTTCGAATGCTCGCTCTGCTTCTCTCTATGTTGAAATGCTCACAGCATTTGGATACAATCGCGTTGCCTTGTATTTCTCTTCAGACCATTTGCAAACTCGTCTTGCACTAGCGATTCGTAACGCTTTGCAAGTTAAAGGAATACTGGTAGTTGAATACTATGTTTTTCAACCACGGCATAGGGTTGAACTACAAGCATTGACGTCAGTGAAGCAACTCACATCTGGTAGGTGTTGAAAAAAAATAGAATAGTTATGTTGTTGCACAGCCTATACATAGTACAGATTCGGGATACCATAAAGCTTCCCTATGATCTGTATCTGTAGTCAAATAATTTCATTATCTTTGTTTCAAGAGATTTCAACAACATTATGTAGGCCTATAACATGTTATAATGAAATACATCGTGTCTAAATACCATTTATTAATTGGATCATCTATTTTCTGGTTATGGTTCACGTTTCAGAGCCATATAAATAATGCTTTCATCACCAGCTTTGAAGAATCTGAGTTAAGTTGTTCTGTCAAGGTACAACTTGAGCAGTTCATTGCAGGAAATCATGATCTGAATAAATGCAATCACATGGCCCCCAGTGACACGAACTGGTGGAAAATTGGATATATGAAAACCATAAATGTTTGGACAAAATAATGTTGGACAAAACATGATTGGACCAAAATAATTTTGGGATGAAACGTATTAGGACGAAATGTAGTTTTCCCTTCACGATCATCTACGCCTTTTTCTACGGCTATCTTTTCGCCACCATCGTCTGCACTTTGTGGTCCGATGATCTGGCCATCGTCAGTCCATTTCCCCAAAATTTCGTCTAGATCAAGGTTGTCCATTTCCACAAACTCGTTTTCCATCATAATATAGTTGTAAAGTTGAATGAAATATTAATGAAAATGCTAAAATATTGAAATTAGAATTAAGGGAAAAAATAAACGTAACTCGGAAGTGACTGCACAGCCGTTGACCACCAGGCCTTTGCGCGTGCGTGGTACTTTTATTATGTGTGTACTCGCTCGTATCGACTCCTACATTTAAATACGAATACCGAGGAGGAGCGGATCGCTGCACACGAGCGGGATGAATGAAAGCTTCTTATCCCTTTTAGGTATTTTAGTCCCAGGTTTAATGCGCGTTTAACTAAACCTGTGCACAACTTCTACATACGCCTTGAATGGTTATTCAACCGTACCCGGTGCAAGGTCACGAGCAGATTGTGTAGTCTTAAAAATACAGTGCATTTGAGGAATTCGGCGGATATCTATTGTAACCCATTTGGGCCATAATAACTAAATACCTATATTTATTTCTTTTTTTCATTATCCTCGTTTTAGTATCCTGATGTGCATTTCCCTCTACACCACCACACGTTTTGGTGGTTTTTGTATCCCCCGTAAGCATGATCTTGATAACAAGCTCACTATCTGTATTTTATATTTTTCACTGTTTCTTTGTTATTTGTTATTCTTTGTTAATAAACTTAATCCTATTGTGTCCTGTTAAATTGTCTGTCTCGTAACAAGTGTGTCAAAACCAAGTAAGTGTTTGTATCTTCTCGCCTACCTTTCAATCTTCTCTGATCATCTTTATTTTATCTTTCTACATTTCCCTCTTGAACAATCTTATGTACAACTGTAATATATGCAACAAACATATCCAACCATGCCCATGTCAAGTGTATCAACCGGTCTCACCACAACTTCAATAGCTGGAGCTGCTCTAGTTGTCCCAGCTCACCAACCCTCCCTTTAACCATTTTCTGCGCAATGATGACTTCTTCGCGGCACTATCCAACTTCTTCTCCGACACCAAAACTAACATTGCCAAAGTCAGCCAAACTAAACTCATTATGCTTTAACTCACTACTCACCGATCCGATATCAGATCAGACATGTGATCACCCGTCAGTTCTATCACACCACAACCTCTCTAACCACGGTTGATATTACCATTGGAATGGCGAAAAACGCGGTCAGTTTACGAAACTTGCCACAGTTTGCTTATTTTTAATTCGATTACTTTCATACTTTGGGAGGATAAGCTAGATTAACAACGCTTTATACAAACAACAAAAATGTCATGGTTCAATGCACGCATCAAGGTCAAATGGCCGCTTCAAATCGTGCACAATGTTTTTTGATTCACCCTGTATATTTGAGCCATGGTTCAATAATTACAACACTCACAAAATTCATAAAGAAACTTCCTTGAGTCCACAACAAATATTTATGATTCATGACTAAAATCAACTGAAATGTTATTTAGCCGATAAAAGATTTGTGCGGTAAACCAAATAATAATGCAATGCAGACGACTTGTGTACATTTGAAGCGATTCCTCTTTGCTGTTGTGCACTGAGCGGACTTCGTACACACAGATGGTGGCGGAATCGATTTATATTGTTTATTAGGGCCTTCTAGATTTGTAGAAATTAGAGAAAGCTTTATGTAGAATGCAATGACGATCACATTCAGGTTTTATACAGGGTCTCTCAAGACGCTCCATGGTGGGATCGTACGAGCCTACGAGGGAGGGCATTTTTGGTCTATTCAAAAGTACTATTGACCGCCCGGTCAATAGTACTTTTGAAAGAGACACAAAAATGACCGGGAATGACTTCAAGCATGAAATAGGCCAACATATTTTGTGTTGTGTAATGTATTATCCACCAATCAGATGGCTAGAATATTGTCATGGGTTATATAATACATACTATATCACGAGGTCAAATTTAGATTTTTCACGAGGTGAAGCCGAGTGTAATGAAATAATCCAAATTGGACCGAGTGATATAGTTTTACCGACAATTGCACAATAGTATTTGTTTTATATCATTATATCACATTATTTTTTTTCCACATCCAGCCATTATGATAGTAAAAACTTTGATATAATTGTCAATACGGCATTAGATGTAGAAACCATGGAAACAGACTTGGCATTATGCGAACAAGCGTGATTATTGCATTTTAAAGATATTGACGTATGGACGTGGTAAATTATTACTTTAAAATGAAGTTGATTTTCTAATTTCCTATTTTCAGATGAAATAATCATCCACCGTAGTTTATTTTCACCATAGTGATTTGTTCAGGAACTAGCTGCCATTATTTTAAACTATATTTTAAAGGTAGATGACCCGATCACATTTTCGTAACACAGAATTATTTCAAACATACGGAGATTTTCATATCATATGAAAGCTCGTATTTTTCTCATCATCATACTGAAATTTGACGGCCTAATTCGGTATAATGACAGAGAAATCGACGAAAAAGCGTTGAATTACCGCGAATGGTGGTTACCACCGATATAGTTTGTGTACAACTCAATGGGTACAGTTCACAGCATCTTGTGCGTCTAAAATAAGAACCATAATAGCTATGCATCTCAAATTTTGGGACACGACGTTTTTAAGGATGACCTTTCATGTAGAATAGAAAACTTCAAGTTGGAAATCGGAACATCTACCTTTAAACTATTATTATGACACTTTTTCCATCGGTAATAAATGACAATGTATTGTTAGGTGTTTCATTGTGCATTTATATTTGTATCTCTGTGGCAATGGCTATGTGTCAAGGATACGTCGTATTTTGCATGAACCAATTACTATTATAGAAGCTAAACAAATACCAATATCACTATTTCACTATGTGATAGATAAACAATAATAAACCGTCAGAATATATTCGCAATTCTGTTATCATTACTTAAAGAATAGATTTAATGAAGAGTTGAGGTGTCCCTGACCAAGCATCATTATGATCATCATAGGACATAGGTGGGTTATTTTCTCAATATAGACTTTAAAGAACAACAAATTATAAAATAAAATTCTAAATTCTTATTAGATATATTACTCATTTCAGTATTGCTTTCTTTTTTATTAATAATTTTAAAAAAATAATAATAATAATAATAATAATAATAATAAAACTGTGCTTCTAAAGTGCCTCCCATCGAAGTTTCTAAGCGCTTAAGAGATAACATAACAACACTTAAATTACATTTCAATGTAAAATAAATACAATATGTGGATGATGAACATGCACAAATATTGTAAACAGGGAAAATCAATCATCAAAAGCAATTGTGAATAAGTGTGTCTTTATTAAGAGATAACATAACAACACTTAAATTACATTTCAATGTAAAATAAATACAAAATGTGGATGATGAACATGCACAAATATTGTAAACAGGGAAAATCAATCATCAAAAGCAATTGTGAATAAGTGTGTCTTTAGAGACGATTTGAAATGGCTAAGAGTTTTACAGTAAAACTGTACTAGGCACTAGTAAAAGCAATTCCTTTCGCTATAAACCAATTTGTATTAAATTAGTTTAGGTACAAATTGGTACATTGATGAACTGTTAAATCGGTAAAATCTGCCAAACACACCCGTGAAACAACATCAAGGAAGCCATTTTAGATGATGTTGTTAAACTCGGTACATTATTGAAAGCTGTTAAATCGGTAAAATCTGCCAAACACACCTGTGAAATCAAGGAAGCCATTTTAGGTGATGAAGGCGAAACCCTCTCTCATACCGTAATTATGGAACAGGGTCAACATTTCATTTCAAATACACGGTACGTCGAGGTTCCTATAAGGGATATCCCCCGTTGTTATCCACAACTTAGGAAACCATAAGTTGTGCTCGTAACGTCGGTTTATTTTATACCACCACTGAAACCATGTACGAACTCATTGGATTCTCTCTGATTTTTATTTCATCATGCATGTAACTGATACGGTTCAAACTGTACACTCAACATTGTTGCAGGCCGTTTGACGGCAATACTTATTCAATATTTGATTCAACGCCATTCAATGCTTGTGGCAACGTTGCCGCCTAACATGAGTGACAAAAACTAAAAGTATAGTTGATTTCGCTAAAATCCTTTAGGAAATGACAAGATGAAAAGCCCTAAGAAAATTACTGTTCGTATTGGTATAAATGTCAATGTCTTCATTGTGGGGTTAAAGCTGGCCTGCTACCGTTTGGCAGTTCGCCACAGACAAACTGGTATACACCAGTTCACTTGGTGACAGACAGTACAGAGTTAACATGGTGAAATTGTAACCTTTTCCAATCTCCAAGAGAACTAGGTGTTGTTAGAAACCCAGAGCGGTATTTCGCCTTTAAATAAACTTATCATAGCTATAACGTGTATATTCTTCTTCTTTTTTCTTCTTTATCTCACAGTATTCATCATCTGTGCCTATGGTAGTGATGTCAGAAGTTTTTTACTCGACGCCTATGATCTCGGTATGATGAATGGCGAGTACGCCTTCTTTACCAATGAGGTGACATTAGAAAGCAGATTTGGTGAAGGTAGCTGGATGGGGGATGACGGCAGGGACGATGACGCTATAAAGGCTTTCACAGGTGGGCGAAATCACTTAGGAACGACATAACTTAACCCGCGGTTGTTCGCCGGTTCTTGGCGGTTTGTTCAAGTCAAATTCAAAATGTAGTCTGGCTTTGAATATTCACGCATACAACGCTGAACAAACCGCCGGTTTATTTTAAGTCCTCATGTCTCAACTGGTCCGATGTATACATTATTACACCTCATAAATATTCATGAGATAATAGGCATAAATACTGCAATTTCATTGGTCAATTTAGTTGGCCACAGTGATAATAAATTGAGCTATTGAAGAATTGAGCTATTTCCCGTGTGGTAGTTTTGGCTACTTCCCTACAACCTCATCCCCAAAGTCACAGTGAGGTGTAATAAAATAAAGCAAATACTACATGGTATGATCGGGGAAACAGGGCACATTATTTTCCCTCGGTACTGGCTACAGGCCTACCACCCCTCACCCTCCAGGTTCGGGGTGGTAGGCCTGTAGCCAGTACCTCGGGAAAATATATTGCACTATTTCCCCTCTAACCATGTAGTATTTGTATACTATCAACCTGTTTATTTGCTGTCACAATAGCATACCCTTCAAAGATTCGGCTCCGATCGATTTCATCGGGCTATTAACAGATTAAAGCAGTCTACCACTACTCGTCCATCTTTGGCCAAATTGAGATAAGGCCATGTGTTTTAAACTCACCACACCACCCAAACAGGGTGGTGGCGTTGTTTTTTTGGTGACGAATCATCCATGTGGTAGAGCAATGGTTCAGGTGTCATAAAGGGGT
This sequence comes from Ophiura sarsii, assembly GCA_035610835.1. NCBI lineage: Eukaryota > Metazoa > Echinodermata > Ophiuroidea > Amphilepidida > Ophiuridae > Ophiura > Ophiura sarsii. Next base: position 14,468,578 of record CM069456.1, on the reverse strand, counting down.
CAAAAAAAGTAAGTCCCCCCCTAAAATTAGATTACTTTTGTTTACATAACTTCACGCACAATTAGACGTTTTGAAAAATTGAAACGAATATGAAAAGAAAAAACGATTGGCTACCAATAGAAAGTTTTACATTTTCGATATCATGTTTACTTTTCCCAAAACAGTCACATTTCCTCAAAATGATGTTTTCAGAAAACGTGGCACTTACTTGTATTGGATTTTGGCAAATTTCATGTTAACGGAAACATCGTTTTGGGGATATTTGACTTTTTGGGGAAAAGTAAACATGATATTGAAAATGTGAAACTTTTTACGGATAGCTAAGCGTTTTTCCTTTTCAGAAAAGTTTCAATTTCTTAAAACGTTGATTTGTGTGGGGGTGTTACGTAAACAAAATTGTGTATGATTTTGAAAATTGCCACTGTTTCTGAGAACATCGTTTTGGGGAAATGAGACAATTTTGAGAAAAGTAAAAATGATATTGAAAAGGAGAACATTTTTGTGAGAAGCCAAGCACTTTTTCTTTTCACAAGGTTTTTAAATTTCTCAAAACGATTAATCCTGTGCGGAGTTATGCAAACAAACTTGGTATAATTTTCGTACAAAAAAATCATGAGAGAGAGTTTTTAAATGTACTGTATGGGACCAAGTGCCACTTTTCTGAAAACATCATTTTGGGGAAATGTGACTGTTTTGGGAAAAGTAAACATGATATCGAAAATGTAAAACTGTCTATTGGTAGCCAAGCGTTTTCTCTTTCTATAATCGTTTCAACTTTCGAAACGTTTAATTGTGTGTGTAGTTATGCAAACAAAAGTAATCTTATTTTAGGGGGGGGACTTTCTTTTTTGACCCCTTTATGAAAGCCTATTTATTTAGTTACATTGTTTGAATAAATCAGGTATTTCTATAACTGTTTGGCTGAGATATGATTGATTATGTTGTGAAAGTCAGGGGAGGTGGCGGTGGTGGTGGCGGTGGCGCTGTGTACAATCTCTACGGGAAATATTAGGGGGCTGGGGTACCGCGCCATTTTGTCCCGAAGCAATGGTCATGACGTCATATTTTGGTCGATTTTCTGAACCTTTGTATTGGATTTACGTTCAAAATATTATGCCCTTTGCATCATACTTTCCCAGGGGTATAGTTCATTTCAAAATTTAGATGTTCTAAAATGGATGGATTAACAAATATGATAAGAAAGACGATCCACACACCTCAGAATTGCAACAAAAGGCTTTAAACAAGTCCACTTTTTGTACCTTTGAACAGAATGTCTGCTGGGAATGTAGAATCACACAGCGCATTAACCCATGACCCCCGGTGCATGTTCGCTGTGTATAACCATGGAATTATAATAATTCCATACAACATCCAGTCTAACAATGATTGTGGACCGTATAAATGATGCAATTTTTTGTGTTCGAAAATGTCATCATTTTTTACCGTTCTTTCAAAAATAAGGAGTATGATCACATTATAAACACATTTTGTGCAAGAGTAACATACAAATATGGTATAAAAATTGCAAAAATTGCACGATAAAAATCCGTTCGTTATAAATAAATGGATAAATGGTTAAACAATTAAACTATCACCAACCACACTCGTCGATCTCTGTGGCGTGCATCGTAGGCCATGTTGTTTGCAAACGGCAACACGGGTTCGATCCCCGGTGTATCCGTGAATGCCATGCTTTTTTATATATATTTTTTAACTTGACGGTGGATTAATGTAGCATCATTTTTATGTCAATTTTTGTAAATTATAAAGGCCCATGCGTTTATACTTGTTGTTTTTTCTATCATTTATCTCTTTGATTTATTTAACTTCTAAATAGTTGTATGCGTAAACTATACATGTATATTAGCGCGATTAATAAGTGATTTAATTTGATTTAATTTGAGTTCGGTTTGATAATGATAGCAAAACTTGTTGTAAAACCATTTTACCAGTCAGCGCAAGTTTGTGTACATCACGTTTAGTTTGTTATAGCTAGGCTAATATACTATTTGTAGCTATTTGTATACAAGAAGCAAACACATTTCCAAACAGAGAAACATGAGAAACGGGACCGTTACTAACGTTAAATTTAATACCATTGCCATGATTACCAATTTAAGGCTCTTTTGGAAATCTGTACAACCGATGAATTTCTAGAAAAATCGTTGATACAAGGATAAACCGGAATAGCTAAACAATAAGCTAGCTTTTTAATATAAAACCAATTGGGAGACGCAATGATGTCGAAATCTATGTGGAAAAGGGAATCAGATAACTATTGATAGACTCAATCAAGTCAAGGTCAAGGGTGATTAGAGGTAATACACGTATCGGCGATGGGGAGCTAAAGTTTGTTTCAGAATATAAAAAGAGCAACACCACCAGAATATATCTTACTCTGTACAACACACATGTTGATGGATGCTCGTTTGAAAATAACCCGCCAGTGTATAGATCATTCTTTTAACGCTTGTATTCAAAGGGTTGCTTGAAGGTCGTGCATTGACTTGATCTGAACAACGAATAATATGGGAGCTAAAACCTTTTGTTATGGGCACGCATGAGTAAAGTGGATTCTCTGTATAATAAAACAAGATTTCTTATTTAAGATCTGGAATAAAGGTTACCAGGGGACATTCGCTTCAACGATGCTCCTACGCGTACGTCAACTGAAAGCCTGGTCCGATGGTATGCTCAGAGAGGCGCCATAGCCAGCACTCGGAACACCATCAGAAACAATTGGTTTTGTTCTTTCTTTTGAAGATATGTGCACGTTGTCTCATTCAGCAGACAGCGCAATCACATGTGGCACTACTTCAGTAGATAAGCGCATGTATAACCGTGGTGGCAGTGCTAATAGCGCATAGTTACGTGTGCCATTACTATGTGTGCTATTATACCGTACGCATGTCACACTACATTCACACGAGTGTGCTAAGTTAGCACATGTGTATGCGGTGGCCGCGCTATCGTCAGTAGATAGCGCATAGTCACATGTGGCATTACTGTGCTATTTTAGTAGACAGCGCATGCGTCACATGTGGCATTACTAGTAGTGTAAATGTGTGCTATTCAGTAGAATACTAACGTTAGAGACGGTTATAGCATATAATAATAATAAATTTTAATAATAATAACACACATGCGCTGTGTTTACAAACAAATGATCAATATCTTAAAAAACTACACATACATTAAAACACATGATAAAAAGATTATAAATATATTCAATGCAAAGAACACTTAAAAAAATACAAACAAATTTGTTAAAACAGCCATAGGAGAAAAATACAGTCAGCTGCTGTTGACAAAAACATTGCGATTTAAAAGTCAATAAAACATCAATTATGACAAGTTATATGCAGTTTAAAAAAATATACGTCTCACAGGGCCGGGCCGGCCAGAGAAGTGCTCCCGCGCGGTCACAATCAGGTGAGGTGTTTCGTAAAGCGGTATTATTGGGGTTTTTTAATTATCATCCAGTCCGGGAACATTAAAATCAAATCACATCAAACTTTTTTGGATAATGTGTATCGTCAATATCCATATTGTCTGCTTGATCTTACCATGGGATACCAAAGAATGACTCCGCGGCCGGCTAGAACATCGGGAACTTTTCCTAAGGCTTTTATGGAGCCCGGGGGACAGATATACTGTTGATTAGCGCATCACAAGAAGTTCTGTCACTTGCATTGCAGTACATACTCAATAGGAACTTGTCAACGATTTTGGTGCCGATAATACTAATTAGTCAACATTTTAGCTTCATGTTTAATCCACGGTTCAAATAACCGATGCCTATAATGGTTATAGCTTAACTGCTATTTTAATTTCCAATAAAAAACTATTTAGTCTTTGGATCGCCGCAAATGAGCTGTCCAAAGCGGGGGGGGGGGGGGGTCTACGAAAATCATACGTAGCCTGTGCCTCCCACGTTTGATTGTGGTAGAAGAAACATACGTGCATGTGCCTCCCAGACTTTCTATACCTGCATCATATGCAAAATTAACACCCGATCGGTATACCAAAGTGAAATGTCTACCGATCAGTATTAGGCCTACCCTTGTATATACCCTTGTATATACAAACAATAAACAGAAGGTAAGTAGAAAATTGGGTTTTCAAAAGTGTAATAATTAACCAAAATTGGGTTCTAAGTGTATTTTAATCAATAAACATATCTAACAAAGTACGGGCCGTTCTATACCATCAAAGAGGGGGCATAATGAAAACCTTTTTGATTGCCACCCATCGATATACCAAATTTCGCGAAAAGGCACTCCAAAAGGTAGGCACGTTAATACGTAGTACCACTATATAGTGAGAACCCCGGGTCCAAAGCTATTGGTCGAGGTCTTTAAAAATAGATTGTAACAATATGCAACAAAACATAAAAACTGATAGTGTCCATCTTTTAGTTTCCAGTAAGTTAATGATTATATTAGCGCAAAGTGACCAGGCTCCTTTTATGTTGCAAGTTTTAATGTCATAATAACTTCAAAATTATTGACGATACTGACACTTGAATTTGTTATCCAGCTCCAGCGGTTTTAGGATGATAATGATTTAATTACAACATGGGATGAATTTTCTGTGGTCATAATCAAAATCTTTGATTAAAATTACGGCCGTTCGTGTCCACCATCGTCTGGTATTTTCAATTTTCGACTCTACAAATGACGTGTATTTTTTAATATTCATTGATATGATTATTCATTGTATATTCATGACCGTCACTGATGCCTTCTATTGTTATAGACAAT